>LUCG01065749.1:0-15807 GCA_001633085.1 Carthamus tinctorius | reverse complement strand
GTCAGATTCCCAAGGTCATGAATTTCGAATTCCTTCCATGTTCTGATGGAATTTAGATTCCCTCATCTAAGGGAAAACATTCACTCCTGCACATTCCAATTCCATGCTTTAAAATGAACCAAACGTAATCTATGAGAATTGGATTCCAATTCCTGCAGATTCCCAAGGAATCCTGCGAACCAAACAGCCCCTAAAGGTCACAAATCCGACCACATCACAAATCCGGCTACACCTCGATTTCGCTTATAATCAAAAACCCTAATCGATTGGGTTAGGGTTTGTGGTGGTGGTTGCGTTTGCAGACGGCGACGGTGGTGGTGTGACCGGAGAAGGGAGGGTCGTCGTAGATGGTATCGGGGCAGGAAGGGTTGTCGAGATTGGGGGTCTAGATATGGTGGTGATGGTGGTTTGGAGACGGTGATTAAGGTCGCCGGCTAGTGGTGGTTTGGTGGCAGCTATGGCTGTGGTGGTGGCAGGTGTCTTGAAGAAGAAAATGCCTAATCATTGTCACGTCAGATCCACATAAGCATTATCTAATGATTTTAATTGTCATGTAATACAAAATGGGCTATTCCTGGTTACAATAGTATATAATATGTATATAAAAATAGAGTTTAATGGTATATTACAGTTCAATAATAACATGTGTACATATTGAAGGCAGTATTTCAGTTTTCATCATCCAACAAGACACTCTCTGGTCATGCGCTTGGCATTTTCAGTTGTCCATCTCATTTTTCTTATATGGAAATAATAGAAAGACGTTGATTTATTATTAAACCCTTCCAAAACCCTAACTTCATCCCCTTTCCGCCGATATCCGACCTTGAACCATTTCATCTTTGCGCCTGCTCTCAGGAGATTCAAATAGTTGTGCTTTGTGCCGCGAAACAATGTCATTGTGTTTCGCTCCTCAATTTGCGTCAATTAAGCTCTCAGAGTTCAATTGTCAAAAGGTTAGTCATGATTACAATCTTGGTAAGTTTATGCATTCAATTGTTCATAGGTTTGTTGTTTGAGTCTTTTTGATAAGCTTGTTAGAAGGAAAAAACTCAGAAAATAGGAACACCAGTGATATCAGAGAACAAGGATGAAACTGCTAGAAAATGAGATACAGAAGAGAAGCTTCTTTTGGATTTTCGATGAACTTGCTAAATAAGACTCACGACATTAGTTGTATCAAGCCTGGCTGCTCTTAGCTACTTTAAGGTGCCCTAATGTTTGCCTGAAAAGTGTGCTCTTGGCATTATCTTTCTTCACTAATTTCCGAATGGAGCTGGCATTGTGACAGGATTACAACTTGTCATTTGTAATCCTCTTTCACATACCTACCCTAAGAAACAATAATTCTAGCATCTAATTGCCACATTTCAATACCGATGAAAGGATGCATCGATCATATCATAGTCAACCGTCATAGACTTCTTAATAGCTAAAACTCTCAAACACGATTCTGGGTAATGATAAGATCATCAATATACATAGATAGGTCCTTTCCACTATCGCCAGTTTTAATAAGGAAATCATGCTCTTAGGGACATTTCGAAAAGCTTCCTTAGAGAAATAAGCATCTACATGCTTATACCATTTACTAGGAGTTTGCTTTAGTCGGCCTTTTTTAATATGTAGACCTTATGTTCATCTCAGTCCAGTTTTTTGATCAACAAATACCCCGCTCTTCCAGGTTTATGTGAAGAAAGGCCAACTTCCCATCAAGTTGAAAATAGCCAAATAGGTCACGAATAATGAGCAACTAGAGCAATAAGTAATTACTAACCTAATAGTATTATACCATGCTACAGGAACAAAAACTTCTTGTACTACACAAGAAAATCTTTTTTATCGGCTTGTATTTCTCAACCCTTTCTCATTCGAGCTCTTATCAGTTACAGATATCTTATAAACATTTTTCTTCCAATGGACTTATTCTCAATAGAACCCATATCAAATTTGAAAAGGACTTCAGAAACTGTGTCGGTCGAATCTGAGTAATGCTGCATAAATTCGGAGTTGGTTTACAATAGAAATGCTATTGTATGTACCGAATAGTTAGTAAAATCAAACCAACAACTTTCAAAATGCTAGACCTTTTGCTCTGCCTCTGTGTAATCAGATTCACCAGGGAAGAGAATTTTGATGTGAATTAACAATGCATTCTAAAACTCTTGGATATGATATGAACAGATAATTATGCTTTTTTTTTTCAGCTTTCGTGTTCCTATGCTTCTCTAAAAAGAGACTTTCGAGTATATGCAATGTCATCAGTTGTAAATGACGCATCAAATTTCATCGCAGCTGCTCCAATATTTTTGCCTGAAGGACCATGGAAGCAGGTAATGAATTTTGGTTTCTGTATGCAACTATGCATGTTTGGACTTAGCAGCACATAAAATTGGGATTGTTTGTCCCAAAAAAGTCATTATGAGTTTGTGATATCCTTTACCTTGATAAGAATAAAAACAATTTTCCCATTGGATTTGTAATGGCATAAAAACGTAGCTGAAATAGGCTATCTTTTGTGTAACATTTTACATTTCTATTAATACGTAACAGATTGTTCCTAGTGTGCTTTTCATATACGAACTATTTTGGTATTTGGCACTTTGTTTTGGTGTTCAAAGTTGCATATAAATGGTTTACATTGTGTTCATTACACCTTAAAGCAAAATATAGCGATTGGCCAGTCCCAAGTGTATTGTAGGAAGGTTGCATAGGAGAGGGAGGATGTAACGTAATGATTTCATTAGGAGGAAGATTTATCATAACACCCATTTCTTAAGTGAGAAAATGAGATTTATGTAAGTGTTGTTTTGATAATCATACTTGTATAACATACTCTTAATAGACAGATGAGGCTTATTTGAATGTTTGTTGTGGAGTAGATAACTTGAATTTAATTGTAGGCTAGAAATTGAAGGTTTAAGACTCGAATCATATAAATATGTCTAAAAATTAGAAGTTCAAACTTGATAGAAGCATGAGCATTGGAAATATAAGAAAATTAAAATGAAAGGAGGGTTTCTGTTGGGAATTTTAGAAACGAGGAAGTGGGAATCGAAGAAATTAACTTAGCTGTCTTGTAAGTTGTAATTAATCTAAGTTTGTATATTCAAAGTGAAGTTAATTCATACAATGGTACCTTTCTTTATGCAACATAGCACTTCAAACAAGGCTTAAATGCTCCTCACATAACGTGTTTAGAAATGTTGACCTTTTGAATCTTTTGCATTGATATGATCTTGACTAAAGAATCTTAATTGTGAAGATTCCTGGTGGAGTTACTGCCGCTGAGGGATTTAAAGCTGCAGGGATGTATGGAGGATTACGAGCCGTAGGACAGAAGCCTGATCTTGCACTTGTGACTTGTGATGTTGATGCCGTAGCTGCAGGTTCGTTCCAATGTTCTTAGGTTGACCTTTTATGACTTTAAAAGACTTGGTCAATTAGGTATTAGAATATAGCAAGCACGTGGCCTGTTACTAACCTGTGTAATATCATATTTTGACTTCGTTATGTCAAACTTTCTTCAGGGGCATTTACTAGAAATGTGGTTGCAGCTGCACCTGTTCTTTATTGCAAAAGTACGTTAGAAAATTCTACAACGGTGGGTTTTTTGCTCTTACTATTTTTTGCTACCAATTCTCTGGAATGTTTTTTCTGACGTTAGTTATGCAACCTCTTAGGCTCGTGCAGTGTTGATAAATGCTGGTCAAGCAAATGCAGCCACGGTAACTTCCATACGAGACATGGGATTTAATTTCTTGTTGTCTGCTAAATGTGTTCTGTAGAAATGGTTTAAGGTCTCTTTCAGTTAGATTTGGCTTAGTTCATGAATAATGAAATTTGTATGGTGATTTTTGTTTCGTTTCACTAAGTGACAACTAGTATTTTAATAAAGAACTGCCTAAGAGACCTTTGTATAACTTCCAGGGGGATGCAGGTTACCAAGATGTTATAGATTGTTCAAATGCCCTTGCTAAGGTATGTGAACCTTGTCAAATTCTGATATTTCTGTTTACAAAACGATACTCATGTTCGAAAGATTTTACAGTTACTTCAAGTGAGACCAGATGAAATATTGATAGAATCAACTGGCGTGATAGGTCAACGAATAAAGAAGGTAAATAAGAGCAAATCATTCGTTCTGAGTTTCTTTAGCTTGTGGTTAACTCATTATGTTATGTGCAGGAGCCACTTCTCAGGTCACTTCCCAAATTAATTAGTTTGCTTTCATCAAGCGTAAAGGGGTACTGCACTAAATCATATCACTCAACTCATGCAGTTGAATTTTGTTTGTTCTGTTTCATCTTTTTCATGCATTTTATCTTTTCCTTCGGATGTTCCATTAAATTGTGATGGTCCTAGTACTTAGATAGAAGTATTATCTTGATGGAAAGCTACTATTCCCTCTGTTTAAATAATGCAACATTTGACTTGACATATTAGTTAATAATCTTTTTTTCTTATGATCAAATCTCTAACATGTCCCTCAATAAGGACAAAATAAAGACTTGTGGACCAAAAAAATTGTAGTTGCTAATGATTATTGATTAGGAATGGGCAAAAAGTGAACTTGAATAAGAAACTTACCAACCATGGGTTTGCAGAGCAGATTCTGCTGCTGTGGCAATAACAACAACTGATCTTGTGAGCAAGAGCGTGGCAGTAGAGTTGGAGGTATGTATAGTTGTGTTATTGCATATATGCATTCACTGTATCCCTTTTTTTCAAAGGCAGCAAAAAAGAAAAATTGAGCCTATAGGTCTTATTTGTTTGGGCAGTTCTATATTTGCATTTTTGTGGGTGTTTTTTATATGATACTAGGAGAAGCAATATGTGATTATAGGTTTCAATTTGTTATTTTGTTTGCTGCCAAGAGCAATGAGATGGGATCACAAAATGAAAACCGGTGGAAAATGGCATAAATGAACCATATATAAGTTCCTTTTAACAATTTGCGCTCGATTCGTTATAATTAGATTCATAATATTACACACACACACAAACACACACACACACACACATATATATATATATCATATATATGTAAAGTTACACTAGCCACTAAACTAACAACGCATATCTATTTTCCGCTATGCAAGCAATCATTATAATTAGATGTTATCAACTTTTGGGAAACAATTGGTTCTGGGAAACAATTGGTTCAACTAACTTAATTCTTATCTAATAATATATTTCTAATAATCAGAGAACTTGGGCAGGGTATGGCAAATGGGTTTACTCTAGTGCATACAAAAATTTATGTGTGTGTGTACGTATGTATGTAGGTGTGTATAGTATTCTCAAGTTTGATTGTCTTAAAAGAAAACACTGATCAGCAATGTATACCCACCTGCTAGCACCTTTATTAGAAACTATAACTGTAACCAAACTGCCAAATGTTCATGAGTGAATTTTCATTTTGTTCTCATGGTATCTTTCAGGTTGGCGGCACCCGAATAAGAATCGGGGGAATGGCAAAAGGTTCCGGAATGATCCATCCAAATATGGGAACACTTCTTGGTGTATGTAACTATTTATCTCATGGAATAATGTTGCTAGACCACAAGATGTGTTGTAATTTTTTTTTTATTAAAATGAATAACTGACAACAGTGTTAGTCTCTGAGAGTATAAAACCCTCTAACCGACACTAAGAACAAAATTTGTGCTCTTATCCATTTCTGTTTGTTAATTTTCCAGGTTATAACCACTGATGCTCTTGTAGATACTGATGTCTGGCGAAAGATGGTACAGGTTGCTGTAAATCGAAGTTTTAACCAAATTACTGTGAGTAGCACCATTGTCCATAACCTTAGTTGTCTTGTTTGTTTGGTAACACTCTTATTACTTTATCTGCCTCAAAATACCTCTTTGGCCATTAATAATCAATACAAAGATTGGTAGCATTGATTTAAATGTGAACATAGTGCGGGTCATGCATGGAATTTTCATTTTGGAGGACCGAACTACCATGTTTGGTTTGTTGCATAAAGAAACTGCAAACTGACTGAAACCAAGGTCACTTGGTAGCTCCTGTTTCTCGGGCGGTTTAGAGAATTGACCCTTCAAGATTGAAGATCAAGTGCGGACAGATTTATACATTATATTTGGATATCAATTTTATAACATATTTTTTAATCTAATAATTATACCGCCCTCATACGTGACACGAGTTATACTTGCACTCTCAGATTTACAACATTTTTGTTCTATCAGTGCCTCAACGGGTTCATATTCGACTATTAAGTGCTCTGTATTGTTAGTCATTTTGGTTCAACGACCTCAATAACAACTAAATTTATCTGCTAAAAAGTAAGGAAAAGGTTGAAATCCTTCACTTTTTTGTCCATGTATCTATGAGATCCAATCTTTGCAAGAAACAATTATTTGTATTTAAAATAAACGTGTGCAGGTGTCATCAGCTAGGTTTGGTTTTGCTTTAGGACTACCAAAACTGAAACACCAATTTCTGTTTCTTTAAAAACCAACCGAAACCAAACTGCTAACAAATCCAAACCGGCATTTCTGGATGTGTATTCGTTTTCCGTTTCTGTCGTGTTCACCATTGCACAAGGTTCTTTTATTTTGGGGCTACTGATGGATATTATAGACGTTTAATCTGTAGCCAAACACTTGAACTAAACACTAAACTATGTGATATTTAACCCTTGTAGGTAGACGGGGATACCAGCACCAACGATACCATTATTGCTTTGGCTAGTGGCCTATCTGGATCAAACAGGATATCGTCACAGCACAGTTCCGAGGCAAAACAACTACAAATGTGCCTTGATGCAGTATGTATGAATGCCAGTTTTACCTAAAACCCATCATTTCTTCTCGTAAAGTTCGTGTCAGTTACATTTACAATTCTTGCTTGACCTTTTTCAGGTAATGCAAGGGCTTGCTAAATCAATAGCCTGGGATGGAGAAGGGGCAACATGCCTCATGGAGGTTTGCATAATATATTGATCGTAATCTGTTTATTTGTTACTCAGATCCCTTTGGTTCAAAGTGAACATCTTGCATATGGAAAATTTTGTGATCACTCTATTCTATGTACTAGGTAGAATCAATCTGCATTGCATCGCAACAAATTTGGTTACTATGATGGTAGCTAAAAGTCCGTTCCGGAGCTTAAGCACTGAAAAGTTAACTATGAGAATAATTCTGATGAAAGCACTGAAAAGTTAACTATGAGAATAATTCTGAAATTTCATCATAAAGATCATGTAGCAGAAGGGTATTTATAGAGGCTAATAGTGCAGGTTACGGTAACTGGTGCGGGCAGTGAAGCTGAAGCAGCAAAGATCGCACGCTCCGTAGCATCTTCGTCACTTACCAAGGCATGATAAATTGAACATCTATGTATGCTATGAAATCTAATGATATCTAAAGATTTAATGCGGCTAACGTTTTCTATGTGTTAACAGGCTGCAATCTATGGTAGGGATCCAAATTGGGGGCGCATAGCTTGTGCTGCAGGGTATGCAGGAATTCCTTTCGACTCAAATGCACTCAGAATAGCACTTGGAGATATTCTGCTTATGGATGGAGGGCAACCACTTCCATTTGATAGGTAAGACCGAACCTTGATCATACACTCGAACATATTGTGGCTCCTCCCTCTAAGGCACAGTCGGTTATTTAGCTCAAATGAGCTCCTGGCAAGTGCGTTTTAGAAACCATGACATTCGGACAAGTTTCTAGGCATTCTTGTGTATGGAAGTGGTATTCTTAATAGTGACATTTTCAACCTGTTAGAAGGTCATGGATTTAAAAAGAAAAGACTTGACACAAAGTCGTTTAACCAAAAGACCCTTATAGACACACATGCACACATATATACAACGAAGCGTCCCATACAAGATCATGTTATCTTGCTTCTTAAATACTAAGAACCTGTGAATGTTCCAGGTCCGCAGCTAGTAATTACCTCAGGGAAGCTGGTGACACCCATGGCACTGTCAAAATTGAAATTTCCGTGGGTATGTTTTTTTGGTTTAGTGTCATGCAACTTCAACAGATTCATATGCATTACCCTAACAAATCACAAAATTTGATCTTATATTTTCTTACATCACCGAAATGCATAAATTATCTTTTGNCCCCCCCCCCTCGAATTTGATAATCTTGGGGAGTTTAAATGCTAAAATCTCCAAAATGGTGAAACTGTTGGAGTTGAATGCAGATTTATTTGGAGATTTTGAGTTTTTCTACTGATGCTTTGAGGGCATGTAATGGGTTGTGGTTATCTTCATTAAAGTTCATTATGCTTGTGCCTGAAACAGGGGATGGACCAGGAACAGGGTTAGCTTGGGGATGTGATTTAAGTTACGATTATGTGAAGATCAATGCAGAGTACACCACCTAGAGAAGAGAATCCACCCTATCGTTTCATGTGGTAAGATAAGAACACATGCATGGTATTGGTATGTACTCGTAGATCTTTTGCTGTGCGATAGTGTTGTTATTCTCGTAATCTTATTTGTATTATTTAAGTGATGATTGAATAAATTCAAGTTGGGTTAAGTTCAATAGAACCTCTTCTGCTGAAAAAACAAAGCAATTTCTGATGGACTGGATTGAAATCCTTTGATCCTGCATATTTATAGGCTTTGGTTAGTCTATCGCCCTGGGTAGAACAATGAGGAAGAAAGGTTGATCAAAATAAAGTTTCCATGTTTTCTATATCCTAAAAGAGGGAGACTATTGCTCTCTTTATTAGTAAAGAGTTGTGTGAAAAGACTAAATTCATGACAACCATTTATGAAATTATGTTTATAAATCCAAGATATTTTTATTTGAAAAGGTTGTCAATACTCATTGGCGTAAAAGAAAATCACTTGGATTACCTTGTTTATGATCCTCACTTGGTTGGAAAGTAGTAATGTTTCCCTTTTGACGTATTCTGAGATCAAATTTCCCAATTCTTGAATTACTGTCAAATTGTGAATTTCTATGATTTAATATCATTTAATCTAAAATTCATAACATTAAAATGGATTAAATGAAATATTAAGTCAAAGGAATGACTAATTAAGTAATTACATCAAAGGTGAAAATCCATGGCTACCCATGACACAGGGTCGATGTTTGAATAAGATATACCTTGTGAAATTGTCATGTTAAGGTGTAACTGTTGGGCTGATTAAGTGTTATAGAGTGTCAAATGGAGAAGGCAATACTCGATTTGTTTCTTCTATCGTTTTTAAGAGAGAACCCATAAAGAATCACGAGAAAGGTTGCTAGGTAAGTAAAGAATTGATTGATAGGATGTTGTCATTTCAAAGCTTCATAAAAGATCTTAAGGTAACATACATTCAAAATTCATGTTTGAGCATGAATTTGGTAGTATGTGATCATAAAAGATCTTAAGGTAACATATATTCAAAATTCATGTTTGAGCATGAATTTGGTAGTATGTGACGCATTAATGTATCATTAAGGCACTAAGGTCGTCAACTAAAAGAGAATTAACAACAATTTGATATCTTTTAAATATGTTAAATGATAATCTTTGTAAAATGTAACAAGAAAATTGGAAGAAATCAATTAAAAATGAATTGGAATGGGCTGCAAAGGTTTGTTCGTACTAGTCAATTTCTGGTATAATGCAGACTCGGAACACAACATAATGAAATTGAATCGCTTAGTCGCAAAGCCGGCAAAGATAACGAGACATGGAGATATCGAGTACGACATGGAAGTTGCTAAAAGAGTCAAAGGGGGAACATTACATTGAAGATTGAATATGTGCGCCTAAAAGCCTTGTGTGAAGTAGCATAGGCCTAAGCTAAGCGGGTTTGATCAATTGACTTGCCTAAAATCCAGTGAAAGAAAGACCGGAGGCAACTTTAAAGTTGCATAGGCCCTTGTTGTACAAGATGTTGAATTAGATCAATATACGATATTAGGTTGAGAAAAATATAAAATGTATAATAATCAATATAGATACTTAGAAACAAGTTATGACTTGTGTTGGTGTCATTGCAAGCAAAATACATATAATACATATTTTAGGTGAGGTCCAAATACATTTAAACTGATACACATCTCATGTGACGTTTGGTATGTTGGAATCTGTTGGAATTCAAAGAAATTGGAATGGTCGGTCAATTCCATTGACCAAATTTCATTTCCGCATTTGATTCATTATTTGAGTTTCGGTAAGTAATTCGAATTCCACAAATGATGGAATATCAATTCCTTATGCCCTAGCAAGGAATTTCAATTACTTTCCATTCCATCCCATCCTACCACCATTGCTGTCGCCGCCACTACCACCCGTCATCATTACCGCCACCGGTCATCATCACCACTACCACCGTCACTCATCTTCACAACCGCCGTAAGAACCATTGTCGCCACGACTACTTCCATCACCACCGCAGGCCACACTATAACATCCGATGAATCAAAACGACAACTTCAATTCTTTTTGACATCTTCCCATTTTAGTTCATGCCAATCAAATGCATGGTTGAACATGATTAAATTCTATTCCAATTCTTACCGCTTTTATTTCCTTAACAAATTTCAATTCCATCCGATTTCATCATTTCTTAAACCAAAACACCTTAATTATTTTGTATTCAGGGTAATTTTGGAAAGTTGTTAAATCCAAATGATAGATATATAAGTCCAATAAATATGTAAAACTTTGACCCAAATCATAAAGCCCATTTGAAATGTATCTATCTATTTTATTGTCGGAAGGGAAGGGAAGGGAAGGGCGTATTTGAATCCCTCCGATTTTGGCCATCGCTTTTTCTGAGGATGAACTCTGCGATGGTGCCACCAAGTTTCTAAAGATTCAGGACGACAGAGAGGAGGATTCCAGCTCCTCGCTACCTTCTAAAAATTGTGAGTTTAAATTAATAAGTTTCTTATATCATTCTTATTTAACATAAACATATCCCAATTCTAAATGCTTAAAGATAAACTTGAAGGATTGTCCTAAATTGAGAGGGCAATAGAATTTATATTAAGAGAAGGCGTTATATTTATATTTATGGGAGTAAATAGTGTTTTTTATGGGAGCTCGTTGTCGCAGCGTACAGGCTAGGCGTTTGCTCTCATGAATGAGGCAATTGCGCAGCATTCTCCAGACTTCTGTATCTGCTTTGCCTACCCTTGCGACGACCCATTGTCACTTAATCAAGTCAGGAACTATTGGGGATACTTACGCAGCCAACAATCTACTAGGAGGATATTTGAAAACCCAAGAACTACGAATTGCCCTCCAGCTGTTCGACGAAATTCCTCAAAAGGACACTGTTTCTTGGAACTCACTAATCGCTGGTTACGTCAACTATGGGGATCTTGAGAGTGCATGGGAGGTTTTGATATGCATGAAACGTTGTGGGTTCTGCTTTGATGGGTATACTTTTGGAAGTATACTCAAGGCCGTTGCTTCTAAAGATTGTCTCTCTGCTGGGCAGCAAGTACATGGGAATATCGTCAAAATGGGTTATGAGGAAAATGTGTATTCAGGGAGTGCTCTTTTGGACATGTATGCAAAATGTGGTAGAGTGGTGGATGCACACAAGTGTTTTGATTGCATCCCCGATCGTAATTCTGTGTCGTGGAATGCTCTGATATCAGGGTATGTAGAAACCGGCGACCGTGTGAATTCTTTTCGGTTATTCAATTCTATGCATAGGGAAGGTGTGAGTCTTGATGATGGCACATTTTCTCCTCTTCTGACGTTGTTTGACAGCCCTGACTTCTATAATCTAACAACGCAGGTCCACTGCACGATCATAAAACATGGTATGACATCTGATTGCTCTGTGCTTAATGCTACAATCAGTGCTTATTCTGAGTGTGGGTCAATCAAAGATGCCAAGGGGGTGTTTGATGGTGCAGGTGGCGAGCGGGACATTGTCTCTTGGAACGCCATGCTGTCAGCTTTCTTGGAGCATGATAAACGAGACCTTGCATTTAACCTTTTCGCTGAGATGCAAATATTAGGATTTGAACCAGACATTTATACCTACACTAGCATGATAAGTTCTTGCTTTGAAGAAGAAGTTGAGAATCAAGGACAATCATTACATGCATTGGTAATTAAAAGGGGAGTTGAACATTTGACGCCAATCTCCAATTCATTGATGGCTATGTTTAGTGGCCCTAATAGCAGCCATATGGAATATGCAATAAGAATATTTGAGAACATTGAGTTCAAAGATCGCGTGTCTTGGAACTCGATGTTAACAGGACTCTCACAACATGGATTTAGTGAGAATGCGTTGAAACTTTTTCAGATAATGCAATTTGGGAATGTAGGAATGGATTATTATGCCTTTTCTGCAGTCCTTAGATCTTGTGCAGATCTGGCAACGTTACAGTTGGGTCAACAAATTCATGGTTTGGCACTAAGATCAGGTTTCGAGTCTAATGAATTTGTGACCAGCTCTTTGGTAGTTATGTACTCCAAGTGTGGAGTTATTGCGGATGCTACAAGATCCTTCGAGAATTCCCATAAGCAGAACTCTGTTACTTGGAACTCAATCATGTTCGCATATGCCCAAGACGGCCAAGGTCATATTGCATTGAATCTTTTCTCTCAAATGAGGAAAAGAAAAGTGAAACCGGATCATATAACTTTTGTTGCAGTTCTAACTGCATGCAGCCACATTGGTTTGGTCGAAGAAGGATATTACTTTTTAAAACATATGGAAGCCGATTATGGAATTTCACCTCGGATGGAACATTATGCTTGTGTGATCGACCTACTTGGACGGGCTGGACGTCTCAAAGAGGCAGAAAGTCTGGTTAGAGCAATGCCATTTCAACCTAATGCAATGGTGTGGAAAACTCTACTGGGGGCTTGTCGATTATGTGGCGATGTTGAATTAGCTTTGGAAGTGGCGAACTTTTTATTAGAATCAGAACCTTATGAGCATTGCACTTATGTTCTTCTCTGCGACTTGTATGGACATCTTAGGCGGTGGGATGAAATTGCTGTTTTAAAGAGAACTATGAAAGAGAAAGGGGTCAAGAAGGTTCCAGGTTGGAGTTGGATAGAGGTTCAGAATCAGCTGCATGCCTTTAATGCTGATGGCCATTCACATACTCGAGACCAAGATATACACCAAATGCTGAGAAAGTTAACCGACGATATTGCAAATTTGGAAATTTCTTATGGTTGGGGAAATTCGATGGATGATTCGGATTGGGTTATTATTGATAGGCTTTCCATGCTCCAAGGCACTTGATGCTTAATTTTCTATGGAATGCTAGAAAGTGTCGGATCAAATCTTGATCATGGCAAGACTCTTGGAGATCTTAATCAGGTACTTTATCTATACTACTATATAATGCAGATTTACTAAAACTCTTAAACTCTTAAAGTACTACCCTTTAAAGCTAATTGTCTTAAAGTCTTAAAAATGTACAACACTTTTAAGCATTCTAAGTCTTAAAAACAATCACCAATGCCTTAAGTACCATTATTTTAAGCATTCAAATTTGACTGGTTTACTTCCTTTACTTCCTGACGATTCATTTGACCGGACCCTTGAATCACTCCCAATTTTAAATCAGGCTCCTCAACTTTCAAGGTGACTTTTGATTTCTCAAGAAATTTCAAATATATGGACGATATCTATCTCAATCGTCACTTCATGTGAGCTTTTGATTCTCCTCCATTCATTATTTGGCTCAATCATCATCATCATATTCATCCAGCTTCATTCTGTCAAAAAAAGCCCTAGGTTTTCTCTCTGGTAATCGACGGCATGCTATCGAATTTTGGTGCTTCAGTTGCTGTTTGCGAGCTTCCGTTTGCTACCATATCCGCCGGAGGTGTAGGTCGATGTAAGTTTCTGATTTTGTTATTTAACCTATAAATTGTGGTGTTGGTGTTACATTTGAGGGTTTAGAAATTGTGTTAGATTGAAATTCAATCACCTGCTTTTGATTCTCATTCTTTCTTGTTTGGTTGGCGAAATGCCCAAATGAGTGGATTGGATTGGGTTAACTTTCCTTAATTCTCTACTAAATGTTATGCAGGTACTCAAATGGTTGCTAGAATTTCTTGCAATTTTGTTGCAGAAACAGAAAGCATATACTTTCAAGCCATCACATTATTCCCTCTATTTTTAGGTATTCTCACAACCAATTTATTTAATTAACAACTCTTTTGTAGTGATAATAATTTAGATATCTTGTTGTGCAAGAGGCCAAGGAGACCAACTTTAACCAAACTATTCAGATGACGGGATTAGCAGCTTTCTTTACTTGCACATATTGACCACAAACCCGGAGGTCGACTTCGATTTTTCAGTTTTTGAGGAACTCTTTTTCATGCTTTGTTATAAGAGCTGATTCAATTACATTTTCATAATAGATTCTCTGTTATACTCATGGTTGGTATCAAATGAGAAAATGTATCTCTCATATGGAAAAGAAACATATTACAGTATGCTTTAAAGGTTTGCAAGCTATGGATTTTTTTTATTATTTTCAATCTAACACAATTAATTGATGTGTGGAAAAATGGAATCAAAGTTGCATTTGTTTTGCTGTGATCCAGTATTTGAATCTTGAATGATGGTATTGAAGTTGTTAAACATACTATTATACACAAGGATTTGTTTAAGAGGAAGGTAAAGAACACAGAGAAGTCTTGATTTACTGGTGTAAGTTTTTTTTCAGTTCCTTGATCATCTGGTACTTGATTGTCGACTAAGGGGCCGTTTACTTAATGCTTACCCGATAAGTGCTTATCGGGTGAATTTACCTTACGGGATGAATCAATGACTTGAACGGAGAGTGTTACCCCTTTAGTGAGATTTACCTGGTAAGCGCTTATTAGGTAAATTGTTGCATGCGATGCCGTTTTGAGAGACTAAAATATTGTCAGATATGATAGATGATAGTGTTTATATTTATCGTTAAGCACCAGTTTGGTAAGTGTTAAAGTAAACAGCCTCTAAATTTTTTACATTTACCTGTGGTTGATAGCCCATTTGTTAATTGGATGACATTGGCCAAATGGTTGAACTTTGTTGGTTCATGATAAATGAATCAACAGGTAACACTTATGTTATTAAGCCTCTTTCTGGAATTGAAGACCCACTAACTGAAAACTATGCATCAGCTCTTGCAGTCAAGGTACTTCCTTGTTCTTATTTGCATACGTACTATTTTAATTGGTTTTGGATATCCAACTTTAACCCCTCATTGACAAATTTACAGTCAATAAGAGATGTAGCAGAAAGATTCCATGCCTTATGCTTAAAAGATAGTGCCGTTCTATATAAGGATTTTTATCTTCAGGCACTACCCTTTGCTATTCTGAGAGGATCATTCCAGGTTATATACCCTTTGCTATTCATTTTTCTATATATGTTTTATACTTACCCACATCCATTATGTTGACTCTTGTACGTTATATTGTAAATAAAACACAGGTATGGTAGAGGTATTAGTTCAGCAAAAGCCGCATTTGAGAGTGACACCAGAGTAAGCCTTTTACCATCATCAAGTCTTCTACGGTATCAAATCAGTGTTTAGTCTTATGCTTGGTATCCATCTAATGTTATGTTTAGGTGCTAGCTTTTGAAGCAGGAAGAAAACACAAAATCAGGGTCAACACTATATCCGTAGGTGATTTATATCACTTATTTCTTTCATTTGTTTGTTTCCTCGGGTAAGCCATCCGGTTCGTCGGGTACAACGGCTACACCGCCGTGGGGCCTTTGGGTTTCATGGCGTCGGCTTGGCCAAACTGAAGGAAACAACCCACCCCCACCCACCCCCTTTTCTCTCTTGTTTCTCTCTATCTCTCTTCTTT
>LUCG01065717.1:0-11715 GCA_001633085.1 Carthamus tinctorius | reverse complement strand
GATATTACGAACATGTAATTATACTCATACTCTCTACCCCCGTTTTTGGGGAAGAGCATACGCTTTGGCGTATTCGTTATACCACATTACTTTATTCGAAAAGTTTTTGTTCGTCCTAATTTTAGGGGTGTTACATACACTGGTGGTCTATTTGGTTTGCTTAAATTATAGATTTCATTTAGGCTTTGCCTAGACTACATCTTTGGCAATTTTGAAATTAAGAAACGGTCGTCTGAGACTAAGGGGTTGTTTACCAAATTTTCTATTAAGTCCTATATGGATAAATCTGACTGTCTGGATAACTTTTTCTGTATGGATAAACGTATGTTATTGTTTACTATTTTACCCGAATGAACGATCTGAACGACAGAAATGACTAAACTACCCCTTAATCAGTTTTTTTAACATCTTTGAACCAATTGTTATGCTATTTCAATCAAAATCAAACTAAAAAAAAATCTACCATTCATCACATTATTTAAANAAAATCAAAACAAAAACAAAAATTCAGAAAGCTAGTCTTCATCAAACCCAAACATAAAACCCACCTATCAAAATTGTCATTGAAAACCTGCAACTGCAATTTCGATTCAATCAAAACTAAAGTTCAACAAATCAATTTTGTGGTGATCTTTTTGTGTTCTTCAATCAAGTCCCCTTAATCACCGGAAAAAAGGTTTTTTTGTGTGTTCTTCTACCAAAGGAGGAGAATCCCGTTGCAGGTTGCCCGGGAAGAGAAGCAACGACAGAGGAGGTGCAGGTCACCATGGAAGAGATGCAGCAATAGAGGAGGTGGGGTCGCCGGAGACGAGAATCTGCGGCGGAAGAGGTGGGTCGCCAAAAACAAGAAGCAGCGGCGGAGGAGGTGGGTCGCCGAAGACGAGAAGCAGCGACGGAGGAGGTGGGTCACTAGAGATGAGGAACATCAACGAGGAAGGTACGGTTATGGTTTGAAGGAAACAATAAAGAGGATGGAGGAAGGAGGGGTTTTGGCGTGTCAAGGTATAGAGGGTAGCCTGGTCTTTTTGTTGTCTGAATGGGGACAAGTGCCCTCCATGAGCTGTGCGATTAAGCTTTGGTATGAGTCATTAAGTTGTAAGTAAACAACCTAGTACGTCTGTGCGAACAAGCCCGTTTTTTCATTAAGCCCATTAAGTCGTTAGTAAACACACCCTAAGTCTGGACACAAAATGCTGACACATGGGCTCGAACCCGGGTTGATGGGATATTCCACCACATTCCCCTAGGCACTAACACCACCACCCTTATGGTTAACTATCCAGCTATATTGGTGGTTTCTAATTTTTCATTCACCAGTTAATATTATTGCGAAGGAATAACTTGTTTTTAGATTTAAACTTTAGAGACCAAAATTCTAATCTTCTCTAAAATCAATTATTATAACAATCTATAAAAAATTATAGGTCACTTAACAATATTAATTACCATCAATCTAATTCAATCATATCTTAATTATAATATTCTATAGATTGTTATAATAATTGATTGATTCGTTGGTCAATTGAATTGGTCAATCTATGGTTTATTTAGATCCATATTCAATTATCTATTCTAGTTATAGGATGATATAATAATTGATCTTTTCATTGGTCAATTGAATTAGTCAATGTATGATTTATTTGGATAAATGTTAAATTATCTATTCTAGTCAATTTATTTTGGATAAATGTAATTTCGATTAGATTTAGATGTTTCATCTTATACAATATAATTCAAATATTGATTTTTTGTGATTTAGTTTTAGAATTGTTCTCAAATTCACATAATATAATTCAAACAAATACCTTAACTCTTCATATTTATAATTCTAATCATATGAATTAAGGCCGTTTACTTCATGCTTACCCGGTAAGTACTTACCGGGTCAATTTATCTTACGGGACGAACATGAAAATGACTACAATCTTACCCGGTAAGAGCGATAGCATGAACCGAGAGTCTTACCCGGGTAAGTGAGATCCACAACTCTTACCTGGTAAGACCTTACCGAGTAAATTGTTGCGTACGATACCGTTTTGAGAGGCTAAAATATTGTCCGATATGATAGTGATAGTATTCAATTTTACCGGTAAGCACTTATCGGGTAAGTGTTCAAGTAAACGGTTTTAGAAGTTACATTTTTAACCCCTTATCTTTAGTCTTGGTAAGCCCTCAAAGTATCGTTATGGTTGCAAATTATAATTTGAATTCGGTTCCTGTCAAAACCCATATATTTTTTTTGTGTCATTCTAAAAGCTACATATATATTACTATACACAAATGTTTTATAGATAAATAAATTGCAAGATATCAAATTTACGTTGTCAAATGGATATTAAATAGTCTTAAAAGATGCATTTGGTACGCTCAACAATATAAAACAAGACAGAGCATGACAGATTTGTTCCCTGTTTAGCATGTCTTTATGTGAAACTAATTAATACTGGAACTAGCTAGAACAAGCATGTAACAATCTTGTTCCCCTCATACCCTTGGAACAAGTGCATTTGTACCATTGTACCACTTCAACCTGTTCATTCTCATCATACACATCTCTTTTATCTGGAATCAACTTCTTTGACTCTCGCCTAGAAAGACGATCCATTGGTGCCACTGCTTCTCTTAGAAACGTCATTGTCAAGTAATCGATTCCTCCTCTGAAATCATTGTTTAATTTCTCTCTGAATCGTAATCGATTCCTCCTCTAAAATCATTGTATTCTTTCTAAACGCTAGACTGATTGAATTATGTGATTGACTTCTTGCAATTACTGCTGCTCGATTTCTTGTAATCTATTCCTCATAATCGATTTGAAATTGATTTCTAGTAACCACTGCTCATCAATTTCTTGTAATCGATTTTCCTTCTAATTCGTGCTTCTAATATATGATTGTCTAGGGGATGTGGTGGAATATACTATCAACTCGAGTTCCAGTCCAAGCGTTAGCATTCTATGGTCAGGCCTAGTCTTAACCGGCCGTTTCTTATTTTCAAAATTGCCAAAGATATAGTCTAGGCTTTGCCTAGATGAACATTTCCAAAAAAAACTTGGCTCCACGTGTTATTGTTGTTTTAACAAAAGAGTTTGATGTTATGACATCATATTAGTTGCTAACTTTGAATCTGATTGCTTTAAACTTTGTTTATACATGGTTTCATGTTATTGTGGTTAAATTTTGAAACTGGGATGTCACATAATAAATATTCAATATTTACCTCATTCAAATGCATTGATGGATGAAACAATTATAATAATATAATTTATAAGAATATATTTTTAATATATTTTAGTTAATATACAATAATGATATTAATCTGCTAAATGTAAAATGATAATTGAAAAAAGTGGATATAAAGCCGTATTTAAAAAGGCCCATATCATTTCTGTGTTGTGTGGCTCATGCCATGATGAGTTTTTTTTACATAATATGTGACTTCTTTTCAAAAAAGAATATTTTTTTTTCTCCAATGTTTTCACTCTTTTAACTTTAGATTTTAACATTTATAGATTAATGTAATCACATATCTCATAGTTTCACGAATTCATAAATATTATTTACTAACGATTAAAACGAAGTCGTATAGTTATCAATTTAAGTTTTATTTTAAATATTCAATTAAAAACTATTTTTATAAGAATAATCCAAATTTTCCGTTGTATATCACATTGTGAAAAACGTCGTGTCTTCGTCATGGCATGTAAGACTCAAAATTTGACCTTGCAGTCACGGTATGGCTCATGCCATTTTAAACCTTGATATAAGATAATTAGATAACTAATTTAACGATATTAAATGTAATTTAAAGTTAAAAAATTGATTTTTAATATATCTTGCCACGTAGAATTTTTATTGGTGGAGCTTCAAAAGTCCTACATCGTGCATAAAATCAATAACTATTTAACATATTTTATGATATAGTACTAGATAAAATGATTATTTAAACATTGACGTAAATTTATAGGAAAATAATGTGATAATTTATTTTTGGATAATAATGTGCTTTAAGGGGTGTTTCGGAGTGGCGTATGAACAAAAATGTTTATCAACTTATTAATATTTCCAAAAAGTTTGACATTTTGCCTTCTTAAAAGAAACTGCTTATATAAGCACTTTATCGAAACACTACAAAACAACTTATTGCTGAAACTATGGTTTTCCAGTAGTAGCACATGAGACAACTTGTTATGAATTAGGGCCTTTTTGTTTTTTTGGAAAATACTTTTTTAAATTTCTTAAGTCTAAAAATTAGGAGGTTTACAGATTTAAGACTGTTTGTTTTATTTTTAAGAAAAAGTTTAAAAACTTTTTACCGTCCTCTAAAATTTTATGAGGTACACCATCCACCTCTTATTTTTCAGATGTAAAATCAAACTTTAGACTTTAGATATCTAAAAAAACGAATGACACCATAATGAAAAATGTAAATATATTTTTGACATAAAAGTTGATACCGGCAACCCCAACTGTCTCACAATCGTCTGCCAAATGTGAGGGCATACCTAACAAAGGTTATAGTTATGGGAGCGTCCGGGACTTTAAACCCAGTTCCATTCAATTTTAGACAAACATTGTCAAAAAAATGTAAAGATTTTAAAAAACATAGACAAAAATAAATTATTTGTTTTGCACAAATCATGGGAGAATCTTGGTGGGAGATGACAACCCAACAAAAATAAGTTTAATTTGATTAATTAACAATGCACCCTAATTATAGGTCAAATAAGATTTTAATTATTCATTTAAAATTGATTATCCTGCCTTAATAATTGAAAATTTGAGATTCGTTTTGGCTTATATTGATTTTTGAAGAGCTAATTTACAAAGGGTGTCGTTATATGGACTCTTTTTAGTCTTTGATTCACCAACATAAAAATATATCCTGTAATAGGTCTCACATGTACATATCAAGGAACCTATTTTTATGAATATTATTTTAATATTTATAGTAAGGCATCTAGATGATAAAAATGTTAATATTTTTTGTCATTAATGAATTTTATTTACAATGTTCTATTAATTATATTAAAACATAGTATATTCTTTTTGAAGGATTTTAATCATATTCGTAACTCGAAAACGCAGCAAAAAAATAGAGTTTGGTTACAAATCAGAAATCTTTTCTTAAGTTAAAGTTCTGTTGGATCCATCGATATGCAAAACAAATAAATAACACACCATAGGGTGTTTAGGGATGTATTTTTGCAATTGATTGCTGTTCGAACGGAGCACGAGAAATCAAGTAGATTCCCTCTACTGGTATCCATAAATGAACACGCGTAGTTTCACCGGTTGCTAGCCCAAAAGTAACCCTAAAACTAATGTGTATAAGGGTATAAAACAAGACCCGAAGAATGAATCAGTTAAATAAAATATCTCGCTTATTATCCTATATATATAGACCGGTATCTCAGATAGTCTATAACTCAAATAGGATAATTGTTTATACTATAAATAATTAAATAACTATCTAAATCTTTTAGATAAATAATCCTATTTACACCTAAACCCTTTAATTATCAAAATTACACATTTTACACATATTTTATAATTATTCTTCAAGAATAATTATTTAACTGCCAATAACGATTTTTCCGGATTACTTTTCTAAATGGAAGCAAACGTATTCTTTTGTCTGCGACCTTATAGGTTTACATACACATTGGTAGTGTTATGTGACACTTGTCACGGACATATAATAACTAAAACTTTTATATCAAATTGAGATAAAATATGTCGAGGTTCTATTCAAATAACAGTAGTAAATACTCTGCACTACTAAAAACCAAGGATATTATTACTGATAACAGAAATCGTTGGTGAACCGTCGAAAACAGACTTTACCAATGGTTTTCTGACGGTTTTTCGACGACCTTTATCGACAGCTTTCTGACGGTTCCATTTACGTATCGACGGGTTTCTGACGATTTTCCAACGATTTTCCCATGATTTTCCGGCTTCTAATTAAAAAAAGCAACAATCGGTAAACCACAATTTGCCGTCGGTAAATTCTAACTGTTTTTTAGCAGTCGGTACCGACGACAATAATACACTGTTTTTTTAGTATTGTTGAAAAGGTAAGCTAGAAAGATTAAAAAAAGGTTAATATATGAGTCATTCAAAAAAGGTCTAAAAATGAATCATTGAAAAATATCTAGAAAACAATCTATTTTAAGACCTATATATGTGAACATATGTTACAAATTATCGTATAGTTTAACATATATACATATAGGGAAGATTTTAATTACAAATCATGTAATTCTAACAAACTATAGAAACAGTTAAGATCACAATACATGTCCCATTATTCTCCCAAATATGACAAGTTTTTCTTTCATTTAATTATACCTTTACTTTTTTCTATTTTTCATACAAATCTAAAAAATAAAACATATAAAAAATATTGTGATTCATACCTTTATTTGTTATTTTTTATTTTATCAAGATGATAATTAATTTTTCCAAATATAATAGTCTTTTATGATTTTTTATATTATATTATTGTATTTATTTTATTTTTTGTATGTATAATCTTAAACTTTAATATGAACATTTCTCCTCACTCAATGTTCTCACCAATGGATAAACCCTCATGAATCGAACCGCCTGAACTGCTTCAGCAAGAGCCTCTTCCATCTTGCTTACTAACTACTTGACTTCATAGCTACCTTGAAAGCCTATTTCAATGCGATCAGTTACGATGACTACTTTTTATACTACTACACCTTTAAATAATATAATAGAAAAGTAGACTTTTCTTTTGTTCTATGAATCTAAGTAATCTATAGTTTTACCCCTTTGAAGCTAATACCCTAAGCCACCCGTACCGCCCTCGGGTGAGGACTCGGGCTTGCCTTGGGGCTTGGAGGGTTCGGTGTACATGTACACCGGTACGCCCCCATTGTTTTACTCGGGCGGGTGAGGGCTTCGGGTGTGTACACACGAGCGGTTCCCTCCTCTCTCTTCCTCTTTCTCTCTTTCTCTCTCTTATACATATATATTAAAATAATAAAAAAAAGATGGGTAAAAGATTAGGGTAGTGGTACTCCATTTTAGGGTAAATTGGGTAGGAAAGATAAAAACTGATGTGGTACGGAGATGACATTCGGGTAAAGAGGGTAATTTGGGTAGCGTTACTCATGGTCTTAGAAGCTTGAAGACATAGAAATAGGACAAAACCTTAGGGTTGTCCCCTTCATTCAATAATGGTAGAGTTGTTAAAGTCATATATGTAGTCTACCATGACTTGAAGAAAGATTGAACACATTAACAATGTTTTTTTTTTTAACAATGTTGAAGTCACAAGTGATGTTTTTTGGTTTTAACAACCTCGGCGAGCAGTACATGATATCATTCTTGTTAAATTTAATAAAATTAGCGAGTGGATGACTTGGTTCCAAAATCCTATACATAGGTTAATTTAGTTTTATATATAGTTATCAAGGGCATTTGTTAGCCTTTTCCCCATGGGCATCCGAAAATGTCAGGACCGGCCCTGGTTCATAATATGAAAGTCAAGTACTGACTTCACTTAAGTTTAATGGTCGACCTATTGGTTATATTAGTAAAAAAACATAGCCATCGTTCCTTGCTATTAATGTAAAACTTGTTCTCATTCATCATGTCTATGGTAACGTACGGAGTAACTTTAGAATATAAACAATTCGACAAATAAATAACTCATCTCTTTAAGAGAACAACATTCCACTGTCACAAATCATTTTGTATTGTAACAAACACAAACATGGTACAACAACGTACTAACATACAACCAGAATCTTGAATTTTATTTGAAACCACACTGAATAGAGATATAACACGATATGGGAAGGATTTAAAATGTTGATGGAGAAAAATCAATAACTTTCGGGATGGGCTACACCATAAGCCTCAATGGCCTTGAAAGTTTTCTCGTATGTTTCCTTTTCAATCTTAAGAACCTCTTCAGATGGCTTTTCATTACCTTTGCAGTTATAAATGACTGTTTGTTTGAATATGCTTCCTCCGTCAGCAGAAGGTACGATTTTAACATGATTCGTGATGGAGTCTAGTATGCCCATCAAGTTGTCACCTTCGATGAAGGAGTAGGTATAGCTAAAGTTGCTTGCATCAACCGCATCAACCTTATATTTTCCGCTTGTGAATGGAACCGCTGTAGTAAGTAATTACTTTAGATAAACAATAATAACGAAATGAAATTAAACAACAAATACAAAATCTATTGGCTTGGAAGAAATATATAACGTTATGGTTTCTTACCATCACCGAATGTAAAGATCTTTATGGTTCCAACACCTCCATTGCCCTCGGTTATTTCGATGGACTTGAAAACTTCCGGGCACACTTTAGGTGCGATGTTATCAAAATCACTGAACACCTTAAAGACCTTATCGGCAGAAAATGAAGATGGAACCTCGATATTGATACTAACTGAAGTCATGATTTACTAATCACAAATTAAGAAAATATGTAAGAGAAAGGATGATTTTGTTGGTGTGAAGTATGAGTAAACTTTATGGTATTTATAGGCGAATAGAGATGGAAATAAAGCCATCAACTTTGACCAATTCTATTCCTGGGATAGTTTAAATAAGACGAAAATGTATATACATACATACGTGTATATATACATATATATATTTTCGTTTTTGTGGTCTAATGATTCTGAGATAGTCAGAATAATATATTTTATTGCGTTACCAGGCATCTGTTCATTAATATTAAATAAAATGTCTTTTTCTCATCTTACAGTTTTATTTTATCTAATGACATATTAGTATTGCCACTCTATTTGGTGGTTTCATTAATACCAAACGTTATGCTCAACCCGATTGCATTAGGTGAGCTTCAGGTTGCTCGGGTTAATTTGGTTAGGGCTGGTAATAGGTAGGGTATGGATAGTTTAAGGGTTATTTCGTTATCCAATCCTTTTAAAATAACGGGTAACGAAACGGGTAATTATCCATCTAAAAAACTTCTTATTCATACCCTATATACCCTACCCATTAAAAATAGCGGGTAACGAAACGGGTAATGGACAAATGTTAAAACAAAACTTTTATTTTGATTAACAAATAATATCGTTAAACCTCAAACATAAAGTAAAATATAAATTCATAAATAATTATTATATATGTTTTGTTCTAGTAAACATTTAAATATTACCCATACATATTCATATTAAAATATTTTAAAAGTAATATAAAAATTATAAGACAACATTTTTCGTATATTTAATCTTTTGACTTTTAAACTGTTTTACTTGATAAAAATCAAATAAAGTACAAATTAACATACGACAACATTATAAAAGATATTAATAATAAAACTAATGTAATTATTTAAATATTTAACTTTATATAATTATACATGTATATATATTATAACGGGTAACGGTGGATAAAGAAAAAAATCATTTACCCATATCATACTCACTAAATTTCGGATAAACGGGTAATGGGTAAGTGGATAAATGAATAAATTTTTCTTTATCCATACCATACCCTTATCCAACGGGTCGAAACATAACGCATAACGGGTGTACCATTATCCATTACCAACTCCACACCCCCCGGGTCGGTAATGACACTCCACCCCACCCCCTCACCTCCTTTCTCTCTCTTCTTTGTCTCTATCTCTTTTTTTTCTTTGTTAATTATTTAATAAAATAAAAATGTGCATAAGATTGGGTTGGGTATAACTTATATTTTAGTTAATTTTGGGTAATTAATGAAAAGCTAATGTACATGGTGCTGATGTGAAAATGGATAGCTTTGGTTTAAAAGACAAGTATAACTCATGGTCTAATTAATGGATACTTTTAATTATTGAATAGATATTTATTAAACCTTTTTACTAAAATAAAATAAAAAACACAAATCAAATTAAAAATTTTGAATTGAGTAAAATTAATTCATACAAAAGTATTTAAAATAGATATATTAATTTTTTGGGAGAATTTCTTCTATATCCTTCTAAAACTCCTAAATTACTTCTATATCCTTCAAAACTTTTAAATTACCTCTATATCCTTCAAAACTTTTAAAACTCTCTTATATGTCCAAATATTTATTTTAATGTTTATTAAATCATTTAAATTACAATAATCATTATCATGAAATTTAATTACTTATAAAATTACTATATTACCCTTATATCTAAACCAAAATTAAAAATATTTAAATAAATATGATACCCTAAATCTGTATTAATAGTGGAGACTAATTATCATCATCTAACGGCATCCTCTCATATGTCACAACCATAAAAGAAACTATGATGACAATCACCTGCCCAGAAGCCACCAAAGCTCCGACGACATTTCCACCGACAACCTGCCCTTGTCCACCTGCAAACCACCTGCCCTTGTATATTGGGACCATGTTCTGTTGTACTTGAAAGCGAGTTTGGAGTGGTCGGAGATGAAGAAGCAGTCGGCGGTGGAGGTGAGGAAGCTGGCGGCGTTCATGGGAAACCGTTCACGGCGGAGGAGCAAGAGTTTGAGAAGTTAAGAAGTTTGCAGGTTAAAAATGGTGTTGAAAAGCTTGGTAAGCTACCGGTGGCGGATAAGGCGGATTTTTTTCAGGAAAGGGAGAGGTTGGAGATTGGAAAAATTATTTAAGAGAAGATAAGTTGGAAAAATTATTCAATAGCCGGCGATGGAGATTGAAAAAATTATTTAATAAAAGTGGAATTACTGATGAGAAGTTGAAGGGTTCTGGTTTGAATCTTGGAGCTGGGGTTTGAGTTGTTCGAGGTCAATCATTCTTTACTTAATTAATTTGTTGATATTAAATAATTATTTCAGTTTGGGTGAGCAGCATGGTTTCTTAGTTCTTGTTGCTTTGGAAACTCTTTGGCCACAAATGATTTTGTTTAGTAGTGACTCAGGAACCATGGGTTACTTTGCAATTCTTGAATTTTGATTGATATTTGGATGGGTGTAGATTGATTTGTGGTTTTAGATTTAGGGTTCTTAATTTATGATTAGGGTTTATTCATATAATGATGATAAGGATGAATATTTAAGAAAAAAAAAAGGAAAAAGGTTTTAGATAATATAAGGATAATATAGTAATTTATAAATTATTCATATTTAAATGATTTAATAAAAGTTAAAATAGGTATTTGGATATATAAGAGAGTTTTAAAAGTTTGAAAGAATATAGAGGTAATTTAAAAGTTTGGAAGGATATAGAAGTAATTTAGGAGTTTTAGAAGGACATAGAAGAAATTCTCCCTAATTTTTTTCATAAGAAATTGCACGCTGAAATACAAGAGCATTTTTAAAAAAATGTAATTTACATTCTTCACCCTTGCATACTACTATATTGTTTTTCTAGAAGCATTTTAATTTATATTTCCGCCCCTTTCCATTGTATACGACCACCTTATAATGACCATTAAACTATAAAAACGTAATTGTAACGTTGATTTTTTCCAAGGATATGACTATGATAAGATCTATAAAATTTTAGTCCAATAAATAATAACATCTATAAAACTTCTATGAGGCTCAATCAAATGCACACCATGCAATTGTTGCAAACATTAAGAACCAATCTCATCCATCAATCTAGTCTTAATGGATATATGGATTCATAAATACATTCATAGTTTCCTATTATAAGTGATAATAATAATTAATAAACTCTACTTACCTTCTATAAATATTTAAATCATAATAAATGAATCTTCATTATTTCCATAAAAT
>LUCG01065682.1:0-12383 GCA_001633085.1 Carthamus tinctorius | reverse complement strand
ATATATATATATATATATATAGGAAAGTTTAAATGTGAACCAATTTTTAGTTGTTAACATGAGGACAAATCTAGACCCAGATTTAAAATCAATGGTAAAACACGCGGTGGCATCATTGTAATTAAGTTGAAAACTCGTGGCTCAGCTTAAATGATATTAGGCGCGTAGGGGCATAATTGTAAATATGCATAAGAGTGTTCGAAACTGATTTCTGTGTCTTCCTTTAGACGCATCGTCTTCCCCAGTGAATATCGTGTTTTCCTCATTGACGATTATTGCAAAAAACCTCCATTGTAGATCGATATCAATCGATTTATAGTATTAAAAATGGCTGAATCGAATTGCAACGAAATGGAAAACCTTCCAATCGCACAATCCTTTGTTACAAGTAAGATTTGCTTCGAAAATCATCAGTTTATGTCTGGTTAGGGTTTGATTCGATATTTATTTATTTAAATCATCGATTAAAGTTACACAAACAAGAATATAGATGTTGCATTTCAGGAAATCGTGCTCGAAAATCCCTAAAAACAAGCAAAAAATGGATTCATACGTTATATTTGTATAAATACTATTCAGTATGAAATAATAACTATGATTATTTGTGTAAAACTATTATTTCATATTTTTCTGTTTGAATCAATGAGTATTTGTAAAAAATAGTTTTCCTAAAATTATAGATGGTTTTATAATGATATCCTATCTGAATAGTTTAAGATAAATGTGGTTGATCTAATATTGAAACTGAAAGAGTATACAAATATATATTCAAAGTGAATAATATGTTACATTTTGGTTATTTTACTGTGTTTTATTGTTATTCAGACTGATTATCAAAGAGATTTATTAAAATGTTAATTAAACAAGCATTTTTTGATTGTTATTTAGAGTGAATAGTGTGTTGTTGGCTGTTTTGGTGTTTATGATACAAATAATAGTGTTCTGTTATTCAGGCTGAATAATAAGCAGATCTACTTGTTTCGTTATCATTCTAGCATATCTTGTTGCTATTTTAATGTGAATAACAGAGAAAGATGTGTTGATTTGGTGATTATTATATTTATTTAGAATGATATATTGGCTAGCTGTATTTTTGTAAAGCTATTATTTGTATTGAAACAATGGTTTAGAGTACATATTATTCGGTTTGAATTAAATGAGTAATGCTAAAAAAATACGTTAATGACAATTATTAAAGTATATATTGTTGTTATGCTGCTTATTATTGTTATTCAATGTGAATAAGAAACAGATGTTCTTGAATGTTAAGAGAAGAAGTATATATGCCTATTATTCAGAATGGATATACTTTTTGTTCAAATTGAATGGTGTTTTTTATTCACACTGAATAATATAGTACTTATAAAAAAAGATTAAAGTTTAATACAATTTCAATATTATTTTTACTAACTTTTTGATTTGGAAATAAATAGAAAAAAGATCAAAGAAGAGTGAAGGGGCTGTCGTTGAAGCTGCTAAAGAAAGAAGAAAGAAGACTCAATGCACACAGGGTAGTGTTATTATTAAATTATTTTGGATATAAGATAAGCGCTTTTATATTTTAAAATAACAAGCAGATCTAGTTGCATGTTAAGATCTTTCTCAAATTGAAAATGAATAACATGATATACTTGTTTGTGGTAGATATAATTGTTAAGCATTATGAATAACAAATAGATACAACTAAATGTTAAGTAAACATGTAGACGTTCTTAATTGTGATTGAATAATATAGTATATTTCATTGTGATTGATGCTGAATAAATAAGATAAGCTTGTTACATTAAAGTAAAGCTTAAATGATTATTCATATTATATTTGTTTCATTTGAAAACACATAAAAGGAATAACAAAGAGTTATATATCTGCTATTGTACTTAGCAAGAAAACAAATAATCTGAATTTGTTAAATGTTTATATTGTTACAAGATACTGGAGCAGGTGCTTCTACTTCAACAAAGCGAAAGATCAATACAACAAATGAAGAAGGTACTGTTCTTATTTATTTGTAAATATATTAATGAAGTTTTTAACATAATGCGAATTATAAGCATTTTTTTATGAATGTTTTTAGTGGAATGAATTCACTGGATCAAACTTCTATGCAGGGCCAATAACATTCTTGACAATATGTATTTATTTTTTATAATGTTTTTTTATGCAAAATTGAATATTCAATATTGTTGCTTACATGTTGTAAAAAATGCAGCTTTTATATGTTTTTTCAGCCAAGTCTGTCGAACATAACATGTTGAAAAAGACCTCAGCAATCAAGTTTTGAACAACAAAAGATCTCTATAAAAAACAAAAAATAGAGAAAAGAAATGTTATATTTGGAAGGTTAGAATTAAGCAGAGATGAGCCTATAATTGTTGAAGAAGAAAAGCTATCTCCAGATGAAGTTACACCACATATATTAATATTGAAATTTATATTATATCCAGTCTCTTAACTAGAGTATATGTCAGTATAGATTATATTCAGTGTATTAGTACTTGTTGTTCAGATGAAATAGCAGTTAAGATATAGCTTGGATTGATCTTAAATACATCTTTCATTCAGTATGTTTATACTTGTTATTTAGTTTGTTAATGGTTATTATTCTTCAGTCTGGTTATGCTTGTTATTCAGAGTGAATAACAGTTAATGCTTTTTATCCTTCATTCTGAATAACATATATATTTGTTATTTTTTGTTTTTAAACAGGATCTTATACACAAACAATCTTGATCAAGACTTTGATGAGCTTTGTGCAATAAAGACTGAATTGGAAATGAAGTTGGTTGAAGCAATGAATCTCTTTCCAGAAGATAAGGTGTTGATGGAGTGGAAAGAAGCTATCAAAATCTAGGTTTAAAAAAATGGGACCGTTTCAAAACCCAGGTGGGTTTACCATATCGAGGGTTTGATCAAAGGAGCATCCGTGAATACCACTTTATCAAACAAGTGGTGGACACCAAGGGGTTAAAAGACATGTGTAAAGTGAACTCTTGTTACAATCTCACTTTGCTGCGTGAGTTCTATGCCGAGGTTTCGGCTACATCTCCTAGACTTCAGATTCGAGGTGTACCCTTCTTGCTCAAAGGAACCACTTTTAACAACCATTTTGGTCTCACTCCACCTCCAAAGACCGAGTTTATAAGGTTGCTACGAAAGACCACAACCGACGACTTGGCCAAAGTAGCCGAGTTCCTAGGCCGTCCCAGGGCAGATTGGTCATCCCACACGAACCATATGCTTCGAACTTTCCAATCTGCTAATCTGAATGTAGATGCCAACGTATGGATGAACTTCATACGACATTCTGTAGCACCGACGACTCATGGAACTAACCTTTCTGTCGAGAAAATGTTGCTTTTATTTTGCTTAGTGACAGGTCGTACGGTGAATCTGGGACGGGTTATGGTGAACATCATTAAAGATTGCGCTGGTCGACTTCGCGGAAAACCATACTTTGCAGGAACTCTCACAAACATGTTGGCCAACACGGGAGTACCACGATATGTGGATGATCTGATCGTAAACGAACAAAGAGAAAAGTGGGTTCTAGATATGAAGGCGGTCACCCGGATGCGAGATAGGAGAGATCGTGGGATTGGGGCCGAGGAGTTGTTGAATACGATTCACGAGCTACTCGCGGAAAATAGCATTATCATGAACGCCATTCTAAAGCAACGGAACGAGTGCTTACACAAGATTATCGAGTTGCGAAACGAGATCTTTGGTGAACCACCTAAGAAGAAAAAAAGGAAGGTTATCGGCATCGGGAAATAGGCTACAGGGCAGAAAGCTGGAGGTGATATAGCTAAGAAGCGGCTGATCAAAGAACTAAAGGCGGAAAAGGCGAGAAATGCGGAGTTGAAGGCTGAATTGGCTGTTTTGAAGGCAAAAACAAGCCAGATGGAAACCAGGCAACCTATTTTCAGTGAGTAGGACAGGTTTGCGTATTCTCTTAAGCTCCATAATAGTGTACAAAATATATGTTTTTAATATAGGCTATTATTTTGCATTTTTAGAATCATTTTTTTTTGCATAGAATTGACGATACAAACACTTACCAGTTAACATACACCTCACAATAATTCTTATAGTTGCAAACTACATGCTTGATGATTGGAATGCTAGACCTAACTTTGCAATGGCTTTGGAAGTTTAACTTGGTTCATTTTAGTAAAAGCACGGATTTTTAGTCATGTCACCTACCCAATGAGCCACACTTTTTTGAGCCAACAAAATAAACGGACCTGATCACCAATTCAATGAGGACATTAGACACTTCTGTTTGAGGGTGGTAGGATACCTTCCATGGCCAAAAATGCACCCAAACGCATTAATCTCTCCAAAACACCGAAATACTCCATAGGAGTTGGTGTGCTTTAAACACGGCATCCACAAAAACACCACAAATATCCCAATAGGGATAGGTGTATGAACAACACAAAAAAAAGCGCAAAAAGTGCCAAACTTTTAAATTTTTTTGTTGTTGTTGCATTGAGAGAAAAGGCAACGGGAGTCGAAAAACATGCCAAAAGAAGAGAGTCCCAATCAAAAAGTCCAAACAATCCGTACGAAATAAATGTGTACCGTAACGAAGAAAATGCAAAGTTAGGTTATAGTCATTTACAAAAGTTAGTATATGATTGTTGACTTAGATTTATAAGGGTATGGGTTCTATCATGAGTCAAACTATGCATGCTTTTAACTTGAGTCAATTTTCTTTCCTTTCTTTTATTGCTTGAGGACAAGCAAATGTTTTGTTTGAGGGTGGTGATAAGCACTATGATTTAGTGCTTTTTATGCATCTTTTGTACATATTATTATGACTTTTAGTGTATATATATATATATATTAAATAGTAGTATAATTATAGTATAATAATTATGTTTGCATCATTATGGAGCTTGGGAATATGTATTACTTGTTTTTGCCTTAAAAGTAGCTTATAAATGCAATTTTCTTGACAGATGGGAGTAGATGGATGCTGCAGCAAGTTAGAAGCAGCAGCCGAAGAAAAAGGAAGGACTTCTTGAAAGAGAAGATGCAATTAGTAGGGAGTGGAAATTGTTTTATCCTCCTTGGAAGATCCAATTTCTTTACCTACTAGTTATTTATCTATGAACTCTTGGCTTATGTCTTTTGGGTAATATGTTTAAGGATGTTGTTTCCTAATTAAGATTATCTAGTTAAAGTAATGGTAAGATAGGTAGAAGTTTTTTTGGATAAGGTTCATCTAGACTTCGTCTAGACTACATCCTTGGCAATATGGAACTGAAATTAAATTCGGCCGTCTGAGACTAAGCATGGCCACAAGATGCGCACGAAGGGATTCGAATCTGGGGTGAATGGGATACCATCCACATCCCCCACAAGCTTACCGCTACGCCACAAGCCTTGTGGTTAAGATAGGTAGAAGTTGCTAACTAGTAGTTCAATATTACTCTTTGGTCCCTCCTCCAATCCCCTATATATATGGAGCATGGGAAGGCTTTAAAAATCACCCCACAACTGAATTTCAGTTGTTTTCTTGTATCCATATTCTCTCTAATAGTAGAAGTATTTTAGTATTAAAATCTATTGCAACCGTTATATGCTTGGAGCATTTCTGCAGCATCCACTGCACCACTTACATTGAAGATCATCATTGATTGTTGTCTTTAATTGTTTTCATCTAAGTTTACAACTTCTACATCATTCATCTCTATAAATTACATTGCATGTTTGTTTTATCAAGTTCTATTACTGCGTTACCAAGTTTCATCATTTACTTTTTCTAGACTTATCTTTTATCAAGTAGATTAATTATTGTCTTTTTATTTTCTTTTCTTTAGTTCTAAGCATTTCATCATGTTTTCTTACATCTCGTTGCAATTAATTTCCGTAATGAGTAGGGTGTGAGATAAGTGATGAGGTTATAATTTATAATAAAATAGGCATCTTTTGATAGGAATTGGTTTTTATTACTTCTTCATGAGTTTTTAGTTTATTAACACTTCTTGATTATTTGATCATTATATGAGATGTTAAATTGTAATGATCTTGGAGAGGAGTCATTAAAATACACATCAATCTGGATGGTGTAAGAAGTATATTTGAGAAGATTGCTTTTTGACCAATATTATTGTTGTTGCCATCCAACTTGATTGAGTTTCATCTAATGATTGATAATTAAGCAAAGTAATTGAGGTGCTTTAGAAATAAGGCATTAGTCATTTTTCCTCTCATGATAGTATGGGCTTTGTTTCAAAAGAACAAGTTTTTAATAAAGAAATTTATTTAACCATAGGTTTTGCAAAAATATCAAAAGACTTGTAGACTAATTTTTGACAACATACGGAGATGTATAGTTTGAGAATTATGCTATAAGGAAATGGTAAGAATCCGAGAGGATCATTTTCCAAAACAAGTAATGGGAACCAAATACTATCAGAAGCATGCTGCAGCATCCCTGCAGCATGAGCCTACAGAAAGTTATTTTATGACCTCATCCCGAGTCTTACACCTTTGCTTCTTTTAATTATCTGTTAAAGTTCAAAATACCAAATCAACTCAAGATATTTTCTCCAAATTCGCCATCTGAAATCTTTTCTTTCAACACACTTTTAAGGATACCTTTTTAGTTCAATCCATGAGGACGATATTCGGTTAACTTACCACTTTTATTACTTGAGAATGCGACATGGTTTCAAAGAGTATACTTGCTTTTTGGTTCCATTTGGTCTAAAGTGCAAAAGAAATCGCCCCTTCAATTAGTTATATTCATTATCAATAATATATTTTTAATTTGATTTAAACTTTGTAGTATAATATTTTGAATAAAATTTTATCGAATTATAGTTTAAATTGTTTAATTTAATTTGTAACATGGATATTGTGTTTGCAACAAAATATCACAACAACTTTAGAGTTGTTATGGAAAGTCTAATTCCAAACTCAGAACCATATGTAGATGTGATTGACTATTGGTCAACAATTCTAAATATTGAGGAAAAAATGAAGGGGAATGATTCTAAAAGAAGATTCTTTTTCAGAACGGATGTTTTGGTAAGATTAATAAACTATGATTCTAAGAAAAAATATTAAAACTATATATTATTTAACTATGATTTCTGTTTTTTTAACAGCCACATGGATTGTTTCATCAGAAAACATCTTTTGATGCAAATACGAAGCAATTCTGGAACAAATTTTCAAATTGTTTAAGTATTTATGGACAAGTGGAAGATATATTCAATATTGAACTTGTAAGAGAATTATAAGTTAAAAATTTCAATTGTTTATATTTAATAATTTAGATATATATCTTACCAAAATAAAAATTGATGCAGGTATTGTAACAACCCGAAGACCCAATCATAGAACAATTATAACACCCAGTGATCTAACGCAGCGGAGCAAAAGATAATCATATTAAGTAACTGGTAAAATCCCTATTTAAAACAGTGATATTTAAGCAGTGCCAGTGGAACAACCCTCTACAGCTGAGATTTTAATAACTAAATTGTCCTTTCATATCTATCGGGAGTCTGATCTAGGTATCCACCTTCTCCTTGCCTCTAGCAGCACCCCGAGTTTTCCCTGAAAATGTTTTTGAAGATTTTGAAAGCGAGGGTTAGACCATAAGGTCTAGTGAATTCCCTCAAACAGGTTATCATAATAAATACAAACATAAGTTCATCCCGGTGGTGCAACGTGGACGTAGACCCCGGTCCTTCGGACCTATAACGGAGGTAATACAAAACAAATTTGTATCCCTCATATAACAAGTTCCCAAGGGCGCACCCCGTCCCTTAGTACTATAATGAACTCCCCAAAGGCACACCCCGTCCTTCAGGTACACCATGTCCACATTGCAACGCACCCAAATATACACAGAATCCAATAAAATCTGAGCATGCTCGGAAAATACAGTAATCAGGACAGTTAGCATGCATAAGCAGTTCATAGCAGTTAAATAAATAAAACATTTCATAAAAGGTTTGGCGAGGAAACTCACCTGACGTTGCCTACGCTGCCTTAAACGCACCTACACAAAACAGAGGTTCTATCAAAACCCTGAGACCCAACCGTTTGCCAGCCTCTACCCTAAATCTTAGTCAAGGGGGGGGGGTTCCTAGAACAGGTCAACCGGTAACTGACCCACCCGGACAGATAACGACCCGACTAACACCCGAGTGGTAAAAAGGCCGGTAAAGGAAGTTGGCAAAGGCCGATTAGGAGTAAGGCCAAAGGCTAATACGGATGATGTCGCTTGGCCCAAAGGCCGATATAGAAAACTGGCAAAAGCCGATAAGGGAAAAAAAAGACTAAAAGCCGATTCGACATAACAGATAGGCCGAAGGCCGATTTAAGTCCAAAAGCCGATTCGGACTTTACAAAGGCCGAATAGGGAAATTAGCAAAAAGGCCGATTCAGTTTAAAAAGCATAGTCCGATTCAGACAATCGGCAGAAAGCCGATTCGGAAAACCAGTCACGGCCAAAAGGCCGATTCGGAGAACCACCTCGGCCAATAGCCGATTCGGATTAGTTGGAAGGGGAGTCCGATTCGGACAATCGGAAGGAAATCCGATTCGGGAAATGAAGGGGAAGCCGAATAGGGAAAATAGTTCGATTCGGACTACTTGGAACCCACAAAANAAAGGCCGATTTGGGGAAGTTTCACAAGGGTCGATTCGGGAAACTGAAATTAAGGGTTATCCAGATCGAGGAGATCGAAGAGGATACCCAAAAACCGACCAGAATAAACCTTAAATCTCAGATACACCAATTATAATTAACTCAATTGGCTCTAAACTCTTCCTAAAACAACAAAAAGATACAGAGTAGCAGACTTACCCAAAAATGGAGATGGTGATGATGATGCTGCCTCTTCTCGCACACACACTCACACGCAGAAGAAGGGTTCTAATCTCTTGCAGATTTACCCTAAAAGGTTTTATATACCTTGGATCATGGGCCCTAGGCCTAGACCCTTATACCCAAAATAGAATAAACCCACCTCATCAATTACCAAGTTATGAAAATTGACACAACTGACCCCTGAATGTAGCGAGTTGTACAAAACGAACCCAACTAATTAAAATCCAAACATTTTAAATCTCAGTTATTACAGGTATTCTTTCTGGTGATCAGAAACAAAGACTACTATGTCATTTGTTTTGATATGAAACATGCATCATCTTACATTTTAGATGACAGTGCCATGGATAAGAATGATCAGCAAAAATATGGAGCTATTCCAAAAATTGCAGTAAGTAGTTATTCACTTTGAATAATGTTTAATATACAGTTAATAGTTTATGATATACGTCAATGTTCTAATATTCAAGCTGAATTGAAATACAAAACAATATTCAATATGAGTATATGCACAAACTGTTATTTACTCTGAATATTTGAAATTCATAACTGTTTACACAATGTTATTCAGTCTGAAGATTTGAATTTATTGAGAGTGTTTATAATTGCTTTTACTTGTATTGGAAACATATATATTATTGATAATTGATATAACTAAAAATGGCATTTATAATATATGATGCAGCAAAAAATGTTCTTGAAATGTTTGTATGCCATTGGATGTCAAAGAACATTAAACTTCAAAGATTCTGGACCACAAAGATTGCCAGTAAAATGGGGAAAGAAGGAGACTCACAAAGATCATATAATATTGATGATGAGGCACATGGAAACTTTCCAGGGTGTTTATGAAAAGAATTGGGAATGTGGATTGCATGAAGAGAGTGCAGAGCAAAAATGGCAACTGAAGATGTTGAGGTATAAGTATGTCACAAAAATTCTTTTGGCAGACATAAATGAAATGAAAGAATGGGTTGTCAGGAATGCAAAGGATTTTGCAAAATTACCAGAGGAGAAAATAATTGAAATACATAAAAAAGCTGAAATGATTAAGGAGATGCGTATAAACAACCTTTTTAGAAGGTGAATGATGGAGAACCTGAATAATAAACATTTGTTTTTGATGTCGTTTTAAAACAATTGTTGATGTCGTTTTAAAACAATTGTTGATTTTAATTTTGAAGTTTTGTGCTATATAGTTATTACGTATCTAATTAATATCGTTATCTTAATGAACTACAACTGATAATTCTATTTAAGATTGTATGCTTAGTATTCAGAGAGGATATTAAAAGTAACTTGAGTGATGCTTATAATTTAAAACACACATTTCATTATAAATACTAAATTGCGACAAAGAAACAAATTACAAAAACAAACATAGACTACTATGACAATTCCTCTTCCACCAAGTTTATTACTTCATAGCTGAGTAACCTTGATAACAATGTGGTTTCCAGAACTTGCAGGTTCTTCTAGAGTGAATTTTAGCCAACAATTGTGAGGTATGTTGTGTCGTTTCTTGAAGTGCTCAAATGGTCCTTTGACAACAACATGATCGTCCACCTTTTTGTACCTTCTATTATCATCATATACAAACATGTCCATATCATGACGAACACCATCAATAACAAAAATACATTTGTTAAAATTTTGTAGGTTGTGTGTGTGCACAAAACTTGCAGGAGTTGTCTGAAAAAACAAAAACAAAAATGTAATAAGAAAGCACATCAATATTTGAATATAACTTGTTTTATTCTTGTTCAAAGTGAATAAGAAGGTAAATTTGCTAATTTCCTTGCAAATGTTAGTTGTTGAGACTAAAAAGTAACCAAATGTTGTAAAATACTAACTAAAATGAAGATTAACAATATAATCAAAATTAATAAGACAATATTTGCTTATTGTTGTAGCTATGCTAGTTATTCAGACTAAATATCAATAATGTCTAATCGAATTTTAACTACTTGTGGCTGTTACTCATAGTCAATAAACAGTATGATAGTTATTCAGTGTAAAAAATAGTAGTGGTTGCTTGTTTTGCTAGTTATAAAAGTTATTCGGTATGAAAAATAAGATGAATATTGAAAAATTACGTTTTAAGATGAACACTTGTGATTCATACTGAATAGAAAGTTCATCAAATTTTATAAATTGATCAACCTTCTTCTCAGTTGCTGTTGATTCCAAAATAATCAAAAAAACTTTTCTTTGTTAATGAAGTTATAAACACTTACCAGACCATTCCTTCTTATGTGTGTCTCAAATTGAAGTGTGAAGTATTCACCAACCATGGTAGAAATTCAAGTGTAAAGTGTTTGATTTCTCAAGCAGCTATTTGAAATTTAAGTGTAAGATTTTCTATAGTGTTTAGAATGGTATTTATAGGCAAAAATCACTATTCAAATAGCCAAAAGACAATTTTCAAAAAATTTGCTTTGAGAATATAAGAATACAGACAACTTTTGCAATGAAAATGAATTTTTTCTTTAATAATCCCAACTTACAGACAACATTTTTGAAAATCACAATTCTTTGATTTATTCAATAATTCATTCTGAATGACCTTACAATCAACATTTTGAAACCTACAACTCTTGCCTGTATTCAATAATAAAGTCTGAAAAAGGACTGCTTTGTAATAGGAACTGTTTGAAAAGTATACTTTTTTTAAGATAAAGAATCACTATTTTTTTGGATAATATACCTTGATTTTCTTCTTATTCAGTATGAATAAGAAATTAATTGAATATAGATTGTTTATTATGAGAATCTATTTGAACAATTATTTGGTATAATAAACTAATTGCATATAGACTTTTATAAAATAATAATATACTGTGTGTGGGATTAGATTATCTGTTTGGAAAAGATACTCTATGACTCAAAATTCAGAATCAATAAGAAGTATTTGGTTAATGATATAAGAATCAATTTAAAGAATTATTCACTATGAATACTACACAATATTCAAATGTGAACCACTTTTTCATTGTGAACGTGACGACAGCTCAGAGCGTGCCATGTGGCAATTTGAAAGGCGCTCGTCTAAGCTTTATTCATACTGCATAAAGCTATTATTCAGACTGAATAAAGCTTTATGCAATATCAATAAAGCTTAGTCGCACTCTGACGCGGGCGACTTAGCACGCGGGTTAGCTTTATTCAAGCTTTCTTCAGTTTGCATAATAGCTTTATGGAGTATGAATAAAGCTTGAATAAAGCTAATCCACGGGTTTTATGCACACTGAATAAAGCTAAGCCACGCAAGTCAGATTGCCACGTAGCGCTCTCAGTTGTCCTCATGTTCACAATGAAAAAGTAGTTCACATTTGAACCCACCCCTATGGAAACTGAATAAATATAAATATAAAAACATAAAAATACTATTTGAAATGAGTTTCTTATTCATTATTAAAAACAAAAGTTGATTGATTATAATTATCAATAGTAAGTACTAAAAATTGTTGGGAATCTTTGGGCGATAAACGCGCAGCGGAAAACAAAACGAGATTCCCAATCACGG
>LUCG01065599.1:0-17753 GCA_001633085.1 Carthamus tinctorius | reverse complement strand
CGTCGAGGAATTGGGGTTGGTTTTGGATTCGTTGGGGTTTAAGGAAGGGAAGAAGTTGGAGGATTGCAAGATGATGATAAGCAAGGTTGATATCGATGGTGATGGCATGATCAATTTCCATGAGTTCAAGAACATGATGAAGAATGGTGTTAGCCTTGTTTCGGTTTCTTGAATTCCGTGCTCGTCGATTTCTAATAGGAAAAATCGTTGGTTTTTTCGCATCCCGCCGCGTTACACCGGTACAACAACACAATCAAGATTTAGGTATTGAAGCAAGGGAAATGTGTATATAGGGGTAGCATTTGACTTTGATGTTCTATTTTGTGTCTTTTGGTGATTTAAAAAATGTAATGATACTAGTTTGGTTATCAACTAGAGATAGTTTTTTTTTTTTATCTTTTCATATGTAGCATTTGACTTGATTCCCATTTGTTGGCTTTTGATTTGAAGGTTTTCATATTATTTTATTTTTTTTGTGTTCATCTAGCCCCATGATATTTGATAGTTTATTAGACTAAATTAAACCCTTAAAATCTTTTGCAATATTTATTATCTTACCATCACCAAGATTTGGGAAGTTTTTAAGGTGCAAGTGTGTATTTTTTAAATGAATAAACTATTGATATTCATTTGGATCTATAAAAAGGTTGCTTACTTCTAACATTAATGAAGGGTGGTTCAAATGTTTTAAAACCGAACCAACTCGGTATTAGCATTGAAATACTTTAAAGTACGGATATCAATTCCGAGTTTGTACGAAGTTTGGATCTATGTACATGAAGATCAATTAAGAGGTAGAGGGATCAGGTAGTTCGATTGACTAGAGTCGATGTAGTTACTTCGTATTGAGGCCCAAGAGTACAATAAATACCGGTGGCCCATTTAGGAAGCATAATGTTTTCTTCCATTACTGCAAATGCATAGTTGACGACAAAGGAAGGTATTTAGACAAAGAAAACCTAAAAATGACAAAAGAAATCAAGGGATCTTACTACGGTGCAGTGTCGATGTCATTTCAAAATTTCTAAGTATCCTCGAAAACTGGCAATATTTGACCTGGGATAGATGTATAATCGATTGTTCAACTATTTGTCACATATCTAAAATAATTTATAGCAAATAATCAATACCATATACTTATTGGCAATAGTGATAATAGACAAAATAAGCAACTTTAACTTGGAATCTTTATAAAACAATGAAATATTGCATTCTTTCAAAGGACATAAGAAGTACTACAATTAAAATGTGTAGGTAATATGTCTAGATCAAAGTGGGTAGTGGGCTCACTTTGGTGTTGGATGAGTCAAAGACTTCACCTCATATTTTATTCACTAATGAATACAGCCCAAGGCATATAAATGGGAACTCACTTTGGTGTTGGATGAGTCAAAGACTTCAAGTCACGATGGAACTCACGAGAAAGTCTAAGTCTGATACATGGAAACCGTGCTCAACGTGAGTTGCACCGTGGCTTCAGGTCACGGTAGAACTCACGGGAAAGTCCAAGTCTGATGCTCTGCATGTAAACAGTGTCCATCCAACGTGAGTTGCACAGTGACTTCAAGTCACAGCCGAACTTAAATATATGACCGTTTTTTATAGGTCCTTCCTGGTTTTTTAGTTTTGGATAAGATTAATTGTTAGTTAATATTATCCATAATCAGTTGCTTCTACAAACCTATATATATATATATATATACACACACACATACACGTGTGTACGTGTTTATTCCATTGTTTAGATAGATTCTAAACCTCTATATTGAGTAAATTCTCTTCTCCCTTCTTTCCATGAATTTTGCAGATGCGTTCATATAACGACATGTTTTGTTGTTAAACATGTCTTATATGATCAAATAATTCCTGGGAAGGTATTAGCCTTGACTCAAACAACCTTGACAGTGGGGGCTAATAAGCGATCCTATCGCGATCTAATCATAGAAATTCCGCACTTTCCTTCTCCTACCATCTTAAAATTCTAACAAAAGATACAATTTCTGGTTTATAAGTGTGATCATAGAAATGAACATATGTTTCTTCTCTGCTAAACAAAACCAAAAAGCAAAAACATATAGAAATCTTCAAAATGTGGAAAAAACTTCATGATACAAAAGCAATACAACAAGATATTTAAATACTCCAAGAACGTATGCCACAATCGACTGCAGAGGACCAAAACCGTGGAACGGGCTGGGAAATTGGCGGTACTAGCTAATAGATAATATCGAAAACCTATACCCAACCCTCGGTTGATCTCTTAGCCATTTTCATTCATACTAGTTTGTTAAAAAGGGTTCGTTATAAACGGACCTACCTAAAATACAAAAAAAGAACATATTCATACAAAAAAATAAAAATTCAGAGGATCTGGGTCCTTTTTTAACAGAGCTGGTTCCGTTTTTAGCTGACGTGAATCCGTAAATTCATTTTCTAAAGATTTTTTAGGTAAACCCGTTTTTAGCAGACGTAGTGACATTTTTGAGTAGTTGAAAAGAAAATAGCTAAGAATTCAATGTGAATGTTGGGTATTGCTAATAAGGCCAACTACACGGATGGGCTCCTTGCCATCGAGATTTTGGTGTTAACGTCAACCAAACTGATGGAGACATACACATGTTGAGATTTTATTGATTTACGTATGCAACCATGAATTTACACGGTTTACACCATTTTTTGGGTTTACAAATGAACTTCCCTCTATATTTTATACACGGTTTACACCATTTTAATTATTATTATTAATATTAAAACCAAAATTCAAAAAAAATAAATCTAGTGGTGTAGAAGTGGTTTGCATAGTTTGCATAAACTAAGTAACAACCAACTCAAGTTCGAATCCGGGGGTGAGCAACCAGAGGCCACTGAGTATTAATCCCAAGGGAGCATGCTTTAGGCTTTAGCTCTCGGTAAAAATTACCAAGGATGTAGTCTGGGCAAAACTCAGGTGAACCTTATAAAAAAAAGTAGTTTGTAGCCGATAACACCCCAAAATATATATGGACAGATTCAAGGGAAAACCATGAAAAAGAAAAACCAATGAATACCCTCGTAGCCCTACATCTATACCCGTATGCACTTGGAAGTATCAAATACAAAAATACACAATAATTTTTGTCATTCCTTGACTATATACCATGAAAAATAATACCATTTGTGTAACAAGTAGTATTATTTATAGCCAAAGGAAGGTAGACTAGATTTATGCAATTTATACAAATTTATATGATCTTTTTATCTAAGCAGTTTCAGTTTGTACATTTATAGGAAGTCAAAATTTTGCAGTTTGTGAGATGGCTGCATTACCTTCAGGAACACTTGCAAATCTTATAAGCAAACGTGGGGATGCAAATATTTTTTTTTGAACGGCAAGTTAAAAACACACGCTCCAGCGGTATCAGGCCTTCAATTGGGCAATCTCACTAATCCACTATGATCCGGCCCAACCTATGGTTGAACTCGACCAGTAGGGAAGTGGATCCCATAGACTGGATCCTTCCATACCGGCTCCGAAGGACCGGTCCGGGACCAAAGTTAGTAACCGGTTAGGGGTTTTGGGCAGATTCGAAGTCCCAATTTTTGACCGGCACGTGTTTTATGCCATGGGATTGGTATAAATAAGTAGTTTGAGGTTTGTGGTAAGATATCAAATTACAAAACGTAAAAAACACAAAAAAATCGTTCACAATTCTCGCATTTACGCAATCTCGTTATAAATTAAATTTCGTTGTATATGTTAAAAAAATCGGTTAAGGGAGGCCAGGTTAAGGCCGGGTTACAAGTAACTGGTCATATACAAGGTAAACCGATTATACCCCTTTTCCTCAAGGCCCGACCCAGCCTGGTCGGGATCGGTTACGCCAAGGCCTGATTCCCAGGTTATAGTTTAGGACCGGTTACGCCAAGGCCCGATTTAAGGGGGTTATTGTTTTAAGAATTTTCATCTCAAACGTACTAATTAATTTTTGTCTTCTAATAAAAAATGACAAAAAATTTGAGAAAAGCCTAAAATGTTCTTCACATAACAATCTTTTTAAGTTTATAACAGTCGTTAGAGGAAAGGACCAAATCCAAATATTTTTAAGGATCATGACGAAGAAATTGTAGTTTGCGAAACTATAGGGACAATAACCGTTACAATTGCCAAACCATACGTACCAAAATGGTAGTATATTAGACCGACGAGTATGTTTAATTGTATAGGGAAAATTACCATTTTTGTCAACATACTATTCATCTTTTTTTCAATTTTACCAACATTCTTTAATTTTTACCAATTACATCATTAAATTATCAAAAAAAATTCAATAAACTCAAGGTTACCTTTACCTTTTACCCATTTAACCCTCAATTTGATAATTTTACATTTTTCTTTATAGTTTCTACCCCAAATTTAGAGTAAATTACATTTTTGGTCCATGTGGTTAACACTCATTATCAACTTTGGTCCCTTTTTAAAACTAATTACAATTTTGGTCATCATGGTTACCTCTTTATTTTAGTTTGGTCCATTTGAATAAATTTAATTACAAATGTAAGTTAGTTTAAGGGTATTTTTCTACTTTCAACCTTTTTTTTGTCTTTTTCTTATCGTTGTCTTATTAGATCATAGAGTAATTTAAAAATTTTGTCATTATAGTTTTGTTTGTCTTTCCTACATTTTTCATTAATAGCAATGTTAAATAATAATACATTAAGAGTGCATAAATCTTTTTTGTAATGTTAAAAATAAATAACCAATTAAGAACATATTTAATCATAATACACAACCAACTAACAACACATTTTAGAAACAATATCATTTTGAATTACTCCATTAAAAAAAGCCATGTCCATATTTAAGTTACATGGACGTACCTTTTTAAATTACATTTTTTTCAGTTTTGATTCTTTTAATGCATTTGGGTTCGCTATCAAAGCTCCGTTCTACTGATCTCTTTTGCTGTTAAAAAAAGTCATGTCCGTACCTTTAAAATGAGTTAAGTAATCCTTAAATTTTTATGCATTTTATCCGATGTATATTTACAAATGTGTCTACACTAATAAAAACGTTTAAAGTTTATATGTCGGGTTTCAAAAAATGTAACTTACTACGATCCAATAAGACAACAATAAGAAAAGTCCAAAAAAAGTTAAAAAGACAAAAAATACCCTTAAACTAACTAACATTTATAATTAAGTTTAGTCAAAGGGACCAAAACTGAAATAAAGTGGCAACAATGATGACCAAAATTGTAATTAGTTTTAAAAAGGGACAAAAGTTGATAATGAGTGTTCATCACATAGACCAAAAATGTAATTTACTCTAAAATTGCGGTAGAAACCATGAACGAAAAAATGAAAAATTATCAAATTGAGGGTTAAAAGAGTAAAAGATAAATCGTAACCTTAGGTTTATGAAATTTTTTTGATAACTTAATAATGATGTAATCGATAAAAATTAAATAATTTGGGTAAAACTGAAAAAAAATATTTAAATAATACGTTGACAAAAATGGTAATTTTCCTACAGGATACTAATGTTCCGTCGGGCAAAACCAAAATGGTTAAAACCCTAAAAAAATCAACAGAAATCGTCCTTTCGAAGGCAATTTCGAGAAAAAAAAGGGAAGAAATCAAGCTTTCGGCTCCAGATCCGACATTGTTAAGGTACTATTCGAACCACATGGCTTTGATTTATGGATTTTTCAATTGCAGAAAGAGTTCGATTGTTTAGATTTTTTTTTTTTAATTTGTAATCAGAGTCCTAAAACCTCTTAATGATCGTAGTTCGAAAGGAGTTTAAGAGACTCCGATTAAGCATTTATAAGTAGTTGTGTACTTGTATCTAGATGAAATCTATCATGAATGATAACAAAATTTGGGAGAAACGAAGCTTCGATTGCATGATCATGGCTGCCGTATGTCTGATTTTAGAGGAAGAAGGTGCCAAAGTCTGATCGAGTGATTTTAGGGAGTCTGCTGCTCCTGTGTATGTTGAGCTGAAGTAGGCCCACTTTACTGCTAAAGTGACACCAAGTTTTGTTTTTTTTAGAGTTAGAAATCTGAAGTCTGATTTAACATCTGAAAAATAAGAGGTAAATGATGCCTCTTTTAAAGTTTCAGAGGGGGATAAGATGTTTTAGACCTTTTCTTAAAAATAAAATGAACAGACTTAAATTTACCAACCTCTTAATTTTCAGACTTAAGAGGTTTGATCATGAATCTTATCTGGTAAGAGGTAAAACAAAGAACGAGAGTCTTACCTTGTAAGTCTGGGTGACGATTGTTAACTGGTAAATGTTTATTGGGTAAGATTGTGTGGCATACGATGTTATTTGATAGCCAAGAATCTTACTCGGTATGGTTAATGAGACTGGTTAGTCTTAACGATGAACGTTTTGGTAATCAACCCCTTAGGGTCCGTTTATTCAACGCTTACTGCTTGTTCAGTAAGAGTTTACCGACAAGAGTTAACACTTTCAGTTAACTTACTGGGTAAAATTTAAGTCCATTAAAACAACATTGTATGAAATATTTTTATCTGGTAAACGCCTATAGGGGCAAGAGTTGTGACTCACACTTACCGGGTAGGATTTTCGGCCCTTGTTATCGCTCTTACCCGGTAAGATTATTAATTTTTATCATGTTTATTCGATAAAATAAAATGATTCGATAAGCATTTACCAAATAAGTATTCAGTAAATTCTCCGATTAGTTGTGTCAAAATAAGACTAAATCATATGTTTGCATGTAAAAAGATTGTCTTATTTGTGAAAATGATGTTAACAAACAATATATATGCATGTGTTCTACTCCTAGTTAAAAAACAACTGTTTTAACAATAATAATATTGTTTTATAATTCCACTGTGGGGCCATCTTTCTGGTCCACATATAAAATTGTATCAAAGTGACCCTTTTGGACTTTATTGGAAGTCTAAAGATGTGAAAGAGTTTAGATATTTGTAAAAAGATGCTAAGAATATTGCTTTGACAGTATCGATTATTGCTTTGAAATTATCATCATCTGGCCAAATTTTTAACTGATATTCTGTTAGCATTTTATGATAGAGCTGATTAAATTCAGCTATAAGTAACATTTTCTGTTTATTTTTCTTTGATATCTTGAGTATGGCATCCAAGGGTATAAATAATTGAATTGTCTTTCCTTTTAATGCGACTCTATGAACATTTTTTACCGTTGTCTTATAATCTCAAATGCATTGGCACCAACGTCTACTGTCGCTTCTTAAACACAAGAACAATGGTGAAAGATCATTGACAAAACTGTTTATACCTCAGGTACTTGATCTTAAAAGTTTTTTTTTGTTGATGTTAAGATTATTTGTTTGTAATGCAGATTATGGAAGTCAAAGCCAAAGATCCAAATGACCATGTCGGTTGCTTCTATTTTTGATCATCGTTCTTTCAGTATGGCCTCAAGATTAGTTGTCTCTAGACGATGGCTTTCTGGATTCAGATGCCTAATTGTCTTAATACTGGTGCCAATTTGTTTCACTATGATCTTTAACCATTATGAAAAGATCACTTACTTCTTGCGGCCAATTTGGGATACACCTCCACGTCCATTGAAGTATGTTCCTCACTATTATGCAGAAAATGCTTCCATGGCCACCTTATGTCGCCTCCATGGATGGACCTTGCGCGCTAAACCCCGAAGGGTCTTTGATGCTATCATATTTAGCAATGAGTTGGACTTACTTGAAGTTAGATGGGGTGAACTCTATCCTTATGTCACCAAGTTCATCATTCTTGAATCTAATGCAACTTTTACTGGTATGCCAAAGGCCCTTACTTTTGCTTCAAATCGTGAACGGTTTTCCTTTGCTGAGGGTAAAATTGTTTATGGTTTTCTCCCTGGGAAATTAGCATCCGATGGACAGCGTGTAAGCCCATTTTCTGTTGAAGGACATCATCGATTTTCCATGAACGGATTGATTCGTGGTTCTGGTATCTCTAATGATGATCTTCTTATTGTAGCAGATACTGATGAGATCCCGAGTGGAAACACCATCAAGCTACTTCAATGGTGTGATGGTATTCCACCGGTGCTGCATCTTGATATGAAAAAGTACTTGTATTCATTTGAATTCCCAACGGATCCCACCTGGAAGGCCACAAGCCATGTATACAATCAACATACTCGATATAAGCATTCACGCCAAACAGATCTTGTTCTTTCGGATACAGGATGGCACTGTAGCTTCTGCTTCAAGTATCTGAGTGAGTTTGTGGTCAAAATGACAGCATATAGCCATGCAGACCGTGTGAAAAACAAAGAACACTTGGATCAATCGAGAATCCAACAAAAGATTTGTAATGGAGATGATCTTTATGATATGTTACCCGAAGAATACACTTTCAAGAACTTGATTGGAAAGATGGGACCGATACCTCCTTCAGCTTCAGCGGTTCATCTTCCAACTTACTTGATAGAAAATGCAGAAAAGTTCAAGTTTCTTCTTCCCGGGGGTTGTAAACGCCCACCTGGTTGAAACTTTATCGACAAAATGTTCTCTTAAATAGGGACTCCTAGATATTCATGAAGATAACTACCGTCCAATAGACATCTATATGAATATCATATATAGTAAGTTATGTGTTAGCCAATCTTTTCGATTTCTTGTGTTGGTATTTCGATCATTTCCTACCTCTCTCATACCTCGTTCCAACCATTAGCCTCTCATTTACTTATATTACCAAACGGCAGTTTTACCGCCTAATGCACTTAACAAAATTCCCAAGATTTCGTCCAAGGGAGACCCCATTTCGTAGAACATGGCAGAACACAAAATTAGGCCGTCTGGTTAATGTTGTCGTGTAGCACCTCAAGACCTTCGCCCTAGTGCCTTACGACCTCTTTAAAGCTTCACCCTAAGGTTAGTATTGGCTTTAGTGCCTACCCCTTCGGGTTACACCTCAAAACTCAATTACCTTAGTGTCTACTCTTAGGATTCCCATTTTGCTACTAATAGTCCCTTACACCTCATGTCACTAACATCCATAAAGCACACCCATATTAGGATGATTTTTGGGTAAATTTCTTAAGGCACGATTGACGATGACAACAGTAAGAAGAAATGTTACGGCACAATCTTGTATTAAGATCATGTCCCGATGACTACTCACATCTAGAACCCTCAGTGACTTTCAACGTTGGTCATAAAATAAATACCGACGACCAGGCGACAAGTAAAAGTAACACACAACGAGCAATATTTGACGATGGAAAGACCAATCTAAATTATCTAAACTAACGACTAATGGTTGTTTATGATATTAAAGAATAGGATCTTCCATATTAAAAGGAGTGAAACTAACATAAGGATATAAAAACTTACATATAACCATTAGGACTATTATAACCAATGAAGCCATTAAAGACTTTAAAGACAAATTAATGCAAAACATCACCTATAAAAACCAAATGAAGACTTCCACCAAGAAAAATGGAATCATCGGCGTATAAGGCAATTTCCTGGAAATCCCCTCAAAGTTCACGAAGAAACTCGTGACAGTTCACGATAATCTCTCGACGTTCGGATAAAACTCACAATGCACAAAGATTCTTACGATTCTATTGTTGTTCTCATTGTAATTCATCATATCATTGTACCACAAGGACGGCGTCCCTGTTTGACGTCACTTTTCACTAGTGCACCGATGATCTCAACCATCGTCTGCAGTATTCCCCTTTGGGGTTTTCCGTGTCACCAAATTCTTGTGTTCTTATTGTTTTTCCTTTTGTCGTACGTTTCTCAAAGGATATAGTCTTTAGTTGATAAAGATCCACATAAACCTTAAGTTGATTTTATTAAGATCCAATTTTTTGCCTTAACAGTTTGGTGCCATCCGTGGGACCCCAACTAGAGAAATCCTTCGTAAAACACAATTGCTATTTACGATCTTCTGTTAAGGTTATTGTACGGGAAGATGTGGTCTGTCGGAGCAACGCAAAGTGCTTTGGCGCAAATAAGGGCCGGGTTGGAGGCATCCAGGCAAAGCATCAATACTTTGGATGAGCAGAATAGAAAGGCACAACAAGAAATTCTTGCTTCGAGAGCCCAAACCCCAAGAACATCGTCTCAACCCCTACTACCACGTGGACCTCCGTCTTTTAATGCTCGACTGTACTAAATCAAAACATACCTCCGTTGTCACCTCCAGACGCAGCCAATGCCATTCTTTCAACCTCTGCCATTCCAAACTTTAGGAGAATAATCCATGTCGATACCAATACCTACAGTGCCTATCTTTACAGCATCAACAATTCCTATGCCTAATACTAATACTGGACCCATTCCACGACCCTGTGTGGTTCCCCCGATATAATTGGTCTCACAACCCAAGGATCTGAAAAGATATGCCACCACGTGTAACTAATGATGTCAACAGTGACGACCCGGTCTTACCACGTTTCAAGCAGTTGGAAGAACAAAATGAGAAAATGTTGTCGCTACTTTCCAAATTATCGAGGGCAGTTGTACCCGTTAACGTAGAACCTCCCACAGGATTCCAAGTCTCTTTCTTTTGTCGATTCTATTGCCTTAGTCAGCATCCCAGAGAAATATAACATCCCGAATTTTACTCTGAAGTATCAGATCCTAATGAACATGTCGCTCAATACAAACAACTAATGTGGACAACATCAGTACTCCAATGTTATGAAGAAGTTTATATGTATAAAAGCTTCGAAGCCTCCTTGTTAGGCACAACTTTAAAGTGGCTGATCAACTTGAAACCTGAATCCATTCATTCCTTTGTTGACCTTGTCAAACAGTTCTTCAATAAGTTCGCTAGTAGTCGTACGATGGAAAAACAAACTAGTAACCTATACTATATCATCCAAAAGGATGGGAAATTAGTAGGTAACTACTTTAACAAATTCAATATGGATTGTCAGCATTCAGAATTGTGACGTGAAGACAACAATTGGAGCTCACAAGCGAGGATTGGACAAAAGCTCAGGTCTGTACTTGGATTTGACCAAGTACCATGTAGAAACCTTCGAAGATGTAAGAGCCAGGACGTTAGCTCACATGCGCATTGAAGATGATGCCGCCTTTCGAAGAAAACACCTTTCTGACAAAAAGCCTCTCGGAGTTAAGAGGCTAGACTTCAAACCTAGATCCAATATGAAGAAGGAATCAACTCGACAGGTCTCCGACGTCCTTTTTGACAAGAAGAAGGATGTTTCGACATCCTCTAAATTCTCTCAAACATCCAAAACTCTCAATGTACGGGTTTAAGGTTTAGACGAAAGACCTTGTTGAGAAGTTAAAGAATATCCAATCGACAATACGTTGGACTAAGAAAAATGAATGTTTAGACGACAATTCAGATACGATGAAATGGTGCGATTTTCACAGTGATCACAGTCACTTAACATTACCCGAATAGCTTAAAAGGGGCAGCTCCAAGATACGATGAAATGTTTAGATTGTCTTGCTCTAAGAACAGAAATTACCCGAATAGCTTAAAAGGGGCAGCTCCAAGATCTTATGACTAACGACACCACAAGTAATGTTCCTAAACCCCTATCTCCTACCCATAATAAAATCGTGAATTGTGTCACAGTTGGATCCGACATCTGTGGGATGTCTTATTCGGCTGCCAAAAGACATGCCAGTCGACGCTCAGACGAGTTTGCCATACCAAAGTCGCACATAAACAAAGAAGAAATGGAACTGGAAGTACTGTTCATAACTTTAGATGATAACGATCTTGGTGACATGTGGTGCAAACATCATGATGGCTTAATGGTACAAATTACGATTGGAAATTGTTCGACAAAAAGAGTCTTGATCAACGGAGGAAGTTCAACAAACATTATATTCTTACGTACAATCAAGGCGATGGAAATTAATGAAGACAAGATCATACAACGATCGATTGTATTAATCGTATTCAAAGGTGACGCATCAACTACACTAAGAAAAATCACTCTCCTGATTTATGTGAAAGGAATAAACTAGCAAACACGATTTAGTATCGTGGATTGTACGTCAGCATACAACATGACCCTTAGGAGACCTTGGATTCACGACATGAAGGCAGTAACCGTCAAATTCCCAATGCCATGGGGTGTTCAAGAGACCAAAAGTGAGCAGAAAGTCATGCGTGAATGCTACAAAGTCACGATGAAACCACGAAAAAAACACATCTAGCAATTATGGAACCGTGCTCGTGGGGGCATATCTTGACGCCAATATTAAGGCAAAATTAGTGAAGTTTCTAAAAGGTAATGTTAATTGTTTTGCTTGGTCACATGAATGCATGGTTGGAGTCAGCTCGGACGTTATATCGCATAAACTTAATGTCGACCCTAGCTTCAAGACTGTCAAACATAAGCGTCGTAAGTTCGTTCCAGAGAGAACCAAAGTAATTAACGATGAGGTCTACAATTTGATGAAGACAAGGAAAATCAGAGAAGTAAAATATCCAGACTAGATGGAAAACGCCGTTATCGTAAAAAAACGGAAAATGGCGTGTATGCATTGGTTTCACATATCTTAACAAGGCATGTCCTAAGGATCTGTTTCCTTTACCACATATCGACACTATGGTAGGGGTGAGCATAACCCGACCGCCCCGAACAACCCGACCGAACCTGATCCGAAAATTTGTGAAATGACCCGAACCTGAATTCCGAAAAACCGAACACCCCGAATCCGAGAAACCGAACTAGTCTTACGGTTCGGTTTGGGTTCCCTTTTCCCTCCCCAAACCGACCCGACCACCCAAAAACCCTTTTAAAAAAAATTAAAATAAAAATCTATATAGAATTATATTATTATTTATAATAAAATAAAATAATATATATCTTTTATCTAATATTTGATATATTAGAAAGTAACTAGAAAGTAGAAACCCTATTCAAACCCTATTATTAAGTTGAATTGAAATTTGTAAATCTGATATTCTGATTGTTATTTATTAAGGTTAAAAATAAACTTATGTTTAATAAACTTATGCTCATTAGCAACGAATTAAAGATGGACTTGTGAAGTTTTTTTTTTCATTTGACTTCCGTCTCTAATTAACGATAGATGTTGTTGGCGGCCTTTCCTACGCTAATCCATCACTAATTAGTGACGGATTAAGGTTGTCGATGAAAGTCCTCGTTGATACCTCTTTGTCTAGTAGTGCAAGTGATTTTTCAGGTTAAAACTTTATTTGGAGGCCTTCGATATGTTGATGCAAACCAGATTTTATGACTAGATCTCGAGAAAAAATCAGAATGGACGTTGTATTTTGCAGGATCTTTGGCTAAATACACCTCTTTTGATGCCCCTTTTCAAAATTGTGAGTCATTTTGTGTGTTGGTATCTTGATGGTAAAGCCATTAGCGGTCTTGGTTTCTTTTGTTGTTTATATTTCTTTATTTGATATAGTTTAGATTAATCTTGTTTCGTGTTAACTTGTTTTAAGATGGTTTTGCTTCTTATAAAAGTACTTGGCTTTTGTTTTAACTATAAGTTTGTTTGGTTTTCAATATATTGCTTTTTTTAACATCAATAAAGTTATATAAAACTTAATGAATTTATAAAGTTAAAAAATGATTGACATTCCATTTTCTTTATTATAATGTTGATGATGGGTGGGTGTGACCCCCAAACACATGAATAATTCTTATAAATTGGTCAAAAGACACCATAATACCACATATTATCAACCATCCTTTTCTTTTACTTTTCTTATAGTGTTCAATTAAATCAATTTTTATTAAAATGACCAAATATATCTCTTTTAATAAAATGTCATTTTACAAAATCAGTTTTGATATTATTTTTGTTAGGAACGGATGAGATTATGTAATTGTATATTTTTGAACTAATGTAGAATTTTATAGATTCGTAGATTCGATTTAACGATTTTCTGTTTAAAATCATAACAAACTAAGCCCATTTTATAAGTTTTTATAGCATAACAATGGTTGCAAACAGAAATTTTGTGCTTTCACTCAAACAACACGTTTTTTTGTTATTGTAGATGCACAAATTATCGTATTAGTTTATTGTTTATTTTGTTATGCGTAAAAACTAAAAATAATGTAATAACCCTGCTAAGATAATTATTCTTTAAATAGAAGTTCAGGAGTGCTTTATGCCGTTGTTTATTTAAAAGGTTTTGGTGGTCAGTTACTCGATTATAGATTAATATAAAAGGTGTCATCACCTTAGATGTTTTCCAAAAGTGATAAAAAATGGTTTGTGTGATTTTGAGATAGTTCTATGTGGAAGCTTGTTGAGATCAATAGAAAGGTATGAAACTTACCTTCCATATTTTGTTTTTGTTTAGGGTTAACTCTAGAAAACTGTGGGTAAGTTTTGGAATCCATGGGTTGTGTTAATTTTGGGGGTTATTTATCAAAAAATCTTGATAAAGGGTCTTCATCCATTTTGGATTTGAGTTTCTTTTTTTTAGACTTGATGTGATTAAATAAAATCTCCATACTAGAATTTTTCAAATTATTGGATTTTTAAAGCTTACTGTTTTTTGTTGTCTTATAAGTATGGTCATAATTTTAGAGTTGGGTAAAAGGACTGGTTCACGACCGCGGCCGGCGCTTAATAGGAACCGAGTCCAATGAAGGCCCGGTTAGGCCCGACCTATTGAAGGCCCGGTTAAGGGACCATGATTAGTAACCCGTTAGGGGGGGGGTTTGGGGCTGATTCAAAGGCCCAGTTATAACCGAGACCGGTTACGCCAAGGCCTGGTTAAAAGACCGGTTAAGGCCCGGCCCGATGGCAAAATTGTGATTTTTCAAAATTTCAAATATATAGCCATTGGGGTTTACATTTTTAACGGTCATATGACCGTTTTTTCTCACAACTAGAGTCGTTCTTTCTTTTGTGTGTTTTATGCCATATGATGGGTATAAATAAGTAGCTTGAGGTTCGTGGTTAGTTACCAAATTACAAAACACAAAATATGCAACAACAAAAAAACGTTTACAATTCTTGCATTTACGCAATTTCCTTATTGTATTCGTTATTCCTACGTGGAAGTTCCTACACTAAATTTATGAAATAAAATTAGCTTTATAGGTTAACAAAAAAATCGATTGGTTACAATTAACCAGTTATATACAAGGTAAACAGGTTACAATTTTTTTCCTCAATGCCCGACTCTGGCCATGACCGGTTACGCCAAGGCCCGGTTAGGACCCGGCCCAGGCCCACTTTTGCCCGTCTATAGGTTCTTTAATTAATTGACTTTAGTTTTTGGAGTTAAAAGTTTGGTATAAAACTGTATTGAGCAAATGGTTGAAAATAAAAATCAAAACTAAATTTTATTTTCACCAAATGAAATGACACGTGTCACTTTTTTTATTGGTTGTATTTATATTTTATAAGATAAAATTTTATTTAGTTAAAAGATAGACTTTAACAAAAGAAGAACTAAATATTAAAAAATATATTAAAGTTTATGGTTCCCAATTGCGGGATGATACTTTCGCTTAATAAATTGATTCTGCTATATATGATACCCTTAAATCTAATGAATAAGTTAGTGAATTATTCATCTTCGTTGGATGAATCAATTTATTAAGTGGAACTATCACCTCCCTTTTCGATTGATTACCTACAAATGGAGCATAACATTAATATATTTTTATCATACTAATTTTTATCATAATTTCAATACTCTCGGTTGAATGGTAAGGTTCTTATAATTATAAATACATATTAAATTACGCAATGGTACATTTAATCTATTTTTTATACTTAAAATTTTTTAAAAAATTATATACAAAAAATTAAGTATATATTTTTTATAAAATAATATTTTATTAGATTGGATTGGAAAGGATTGTAGCTAAATGATAAAAAAAAATTATATTAGGTTGGAGTTTAGGTGGATGTGTGTGTGTGTGTGTGTGTGTGTGTGAGAGAGAGAGAGAGAGAGAGTAATATTTTAAATTATAGTTTATGTAACCTAGCCTGCAGCCTAAGCCGCATAAGTCACTATTTTTTTCTCGTTTTTGCTTTGTTCTGTTTTGAAGTATCATATATAGGCTTCTTAAAAGTAGTTTTGTTTATAGTATTGGATTGGGATAAACATTTAGATTGTAACTATAATTCCATTATTCAAATTCGTTGTTGGTTGCGAGTTTGGTTATCGGTTAAGATTTATATCTTTGAATATCGGATTAGGGTGGATTTTATTTTAACCATGTTTGAACTGAAATGCATATATTTATAAATGATTGTCATTTGAATTTGTATCTTGTTGGTTTGGTTGGTTTATGTTGATAATCGTGCTTACGATAATTATTACATGTGATGTATTATTATTGCATGTAATGTGGTTGTTGATTTGTGAGTTAAAAGGATTTATGGAACAAAAGCGTGTGTGTGTGTGTGTGACATTGTAATGGTCCGCCCAGGGGGGAATGAATGTGTTTTTGGCCCACAAATATATTTCATGTGCTGAGTCATTGCCGATATAGATTGTAGTCTCATCAAAGTGTACGTGTTATCGATTTAGGTCTTTTCAAGGTGTGTGTTATTTTGAATAGTGACTCTTGTGTATAGTTTTGGAAGGAATGTAGTGCTTACGAGTCTATGAATTAATCATTTGATTTAAAGGTTTTCATGTTAAATTAATCATTAAATTGTTCACTGATAAAGATCCCCTAACTAGACCTTATGGTCTAATACTCATCTTGTTTTAAAAAATATGCATTTTAGGTGAGTTTTATATTGGGATTGCTAACGTGGAAAAAATGTAAGCGTAATTATTTTGGTCAAGAGTGTCCAATTACCATTTACCAGTCTGTTATTATTGTTGGGTAAGGTAAAGTATGTTTCTAAGGGGTAAAGTTGTACAATTAACTAAAATTGTTGTTTGTTTATAGTGTTAAATAAACTATTTGAATGATGAAAATGACAAATTTACCCTTCTATTTATTTTTGGTCCTTAAAAATGCCTACACCAGTTTTATCAATGCCAAAAACCTTCGATTTATTTATCCGTTACAAACCGGATAGTTTGTACAAACTATACAAACTAATCTCGACCATACATGTAGATGATCAATGGTGTGGAATAATTCAATTCCTAAATTTTCTCTCAACCACATTTGAAAACCACCTAAAAATTAGGAGATAAATAAAATATAAACAAAATCAATGGTTAAGATTAGGTTTGTACAGTTTGTATTTGATACTTCCCCTATATATATATATATATATATATTGATCTCAAAAGACCATTTAAGAATAACACCATTATAGAAGAACACCAAAACGAAATTCATTGAAGAACACCATGAAAACACCAAAACCAAATTGATTAAAGAAACCATTACAGAAGAACATCAAAACTTGATGTTGCATCAAACACAAACAATTAAATAAAGAACACCAACCCCAATAATACCTATTTAAAACATGAGGCCTAGTAACAATTTACTAAAGAACATCAACCCAAAACCTAGATTTCATATAAGCGCATCATCATCTTCGTCTTTAGGAACATATTCAGAAAAATTGGAGTGGATGAGATAAACCAAAGCTTGAACAATCACGAAAGTTGTACCTTTGATTGACACATCTTCGAAGGAGAACTCAACCATTTCTATGAACGAGAAATGTGATTTTACCGGAGACCTTCAAAATTGACTTTGACATAAGCGTGACTTTGAGAACATAGTAGTAGTAGAGTACCCCAAACCCACCCCTTGTGTAACGCCCCCAGATACCCGTGACACGATATTGTCCGCTTTGGGCCCAGTCCAGGTCA
>LUCG01065540.1:0-16155 GCA_001633085.1 Carthamus tinctorius | reverse complement strand
TACCATTTTACCCCTTAGAGTAAAAAGAGGAATAATTGGTTTTAGGCAAGCCATATTATCACACTTACCAATCGTACCTACCAAAACCCGTTTCAACCTTACCAACACTTATCGATCTGGGTGTTTTGTAGGTTTCATCTAGGTGTTTTGTAGGTGTTTTGTAGGTTTCATCTAGGTGTTTTGTAGGTTTCGATCTGGGTGTTCTGTAGGTGCAACGATGCAAATACAAAGAAAATAGTCTGATGGCGCGTAGCTCAGTTGGTAATCGACATTTGTCCAAAATTGAATGATACTTAATTCAAGTGTTTGTCCATAATCAAATATTCAAGTGTTTGTCCATAATCAAATAATCCTAACGCTCAGATAGCCACAACTACTAAATGAGTGAGCCAGGTATGTCCCTCACGTTATGAAATTGAGGGACGATTGTGAACCAATTGAGATTACGGGATGAACCTTTCATCCAAAATCTAAAGAAAATGGATGACAAGACAATAAGACAAGATCATGAACACGATACGTGCACACGCTTTCTACGAAGTCGGAAAAATAGAAACAAATACATGGTCTGCGTCAATTATCTGGATCATCAAGCTACAAATATGTGTATATATAACACCAGAAAGCAATAACATTATACCAAAGGGTTGTTTTCATATTGTTAACAAATACATACCAAGGAAGCAACATGCATGCATACATACATTCCGATCTACAGAAAAACATAAATCGAAAAAACACGGAGAAATCGTATCAAACCCCAACACATTCATGACTTATTACATACTATCTATATATGGAATGAGCAGATCAGACCCTGGTCGTGCCGGTGGTCGTCCCTTTGACGCCGGTCTCGGTCGGATGCGTTCCCATGCCGTAGTCCGTGTCACGGTAGCCCGGTCCGTAGCGGCTGCTGTAGAGTCCCGCGTGCACCAACAAAACGTAGAGCAGCTCCGTCAAGGTGAGGATTATGATGAACGCTTCGACTATCCTCAGCCTCCATCCTCTGTGACCTCCCACATTTATCTCCTTGCATGCCAACCTACATTTTAATTTAATTTCCCACATATTATCCTTTTAGTTTCAGATTTAATAGGAAAACCCACAAAAATGAAGGACTAGAATACTCTGATAACCGACGATTTGGATATGTATACAAGTAATTAAAATTGGTTTTTGGTTTTTACATATGAGGCGTATGTGTATATACATACGGTCATCCTCAAACGAGATCAATATCTATTTAGAGAAAACATCGGAACCAACAAAATCACCTACGGTTTTCTTAGTTTTAAAAATAAAAGTACTCGAACCGTTGTTGTTTTTTTTTCATGTCTTTACATATATATATAGAGAGAGACAAAAGTTCAAATGAAAACTCATATCTGAATTTAAAATCTGATTGCAAACGTGAGGACCACTGAAATCGCATTACATATCATATTCACTGTGAACAATCATGTACTATTCAGAGTAAATGTTCCACCTGAATAATACATGATTATTCAGGGTAAATATTCATCTGTTGTTGTAACTTCCGCAATGAGAAATGATTTTATTTAAACTCGACTCTATCCCTTCTTTTCCTATGTACACACACGCACACACGCACATATATATATATATATATACACACACACAATATAGAAAGGTTCATACGATTAACATAACTTTTTAAGAAAACGTAAGGACGAATTCTCTCAGTCACTCGTTCGGTCAATAAAGACTGCCTTAACTGGATCACCCCCCTCTAATAATTTCTACCCTCCCATGAATCGCGTCCATCCTCCGTGATCGCATCCACCGTAACTAAAGATGCGTTGCCGAGATTCGTCATCACGTTTCCTCAAATCGACATGGGTTCTCGACTTCTCGTACGAACCCACCTCTACATACATATATATATATATATGAAGAAAAAAGCAGCGAACAGATTACCCGAAAGCAAGGACAGTGACGGCCCAGGCCACCAGAGACGACGAACCAGCGGCCGCAAGACTGTCGTTCCTCCACGCCCTAAGGTGGTTACCGCCGGCAAACTTCGACACAATCCCGAGAACAGAAGCCAAGATTGCAAACTCCAGGAAGAACTCCGTCGCTCCATTGCCACCAAAACCTACAAATCAATTGATGCCAATTTGTTAGCTTCCACTCTAATTATTTAACCAAATCAAGACATAATTAATAAGCTCAACTCACTTGGGTGGTTGGTCTGGCGGTTGATGAACTTATTAAGACACCAGCTGGAAAACCCCAAAGTGATGAAATACATGACCAAGTTCAGAAACAACAATGGCGCTGCTATGTTCCTCCCCACCGTCTGTGCCATTTCAGATCTTCAAGATTTTCAGACAACAAAAGAATCTTATTGTTCTTGTGTTAATTCTTCACTGAAAACGAAAAGAGACACTTCAGAGTTAAGTTAAATTCAATGAGGGCTTAATAAAAAAAGGTGGCTGAGGGAATATATAGAAGGAGGAGATGGTGGGTGGGTGGCAAACTCTGGTGATACGTGTCAAACTGGTTCAAGATTTTGCGCTTTTACTTACACCTGTCAGGACACGTGTCGGAAACCCAACAAAACCCTATATTCTTAATTCTACCAACTTTTTGATAAGCGACGAGTGTTTCACGCCGCCGATCGAAGCCACGGTGGCTGACGGTGGCGTGGTGCGGCGGTCGTCAGCGTGGGTGATCAAGCGGTGGGGGGGACTTTTGTGATAGTTATCTTGCTTCTAATTATGGGGGCCGCGATGTTTGCATGCGGTTGTTTCAAGTTAAGAGATAATGTATTTTAATTGGAAAACCAAATCTTGAACGCAGTGTTAGACGTTTGGTTGTCTGTTACAATTAATTTTCTCGGAAATCAGTACGTGGCGATATCCTGATCATGGATCGGCTTTCGGGGTTGGTTCATGGTCGTCGATTGAGGATTACTTGGGTGTTGTAATGGATACCTCGTCGACTCCATGTCGAGACATGTACGCGAGTTAACTGCAGTCTATAAAGAAAAACTTATATAGATGATAATTGATGAGATAATCTTTGATCTCTTTGTGACCTTTAGGAGCTGTTTGGTATAGAGATTTGTATGCAAAGAAATGGAAATGGATGCGAATCTCTTGTTTGGGAGAATTGACATCATTTTGGGCGGAGAAATGGAGTTCGCTGGGAATTCATTGTACTGTAAAAATACAGAATTACAATTCTCTCCATTTTTGAGGAGAAATGGAGAGTTGGTGTCTGATGTTGTTCAATTTCAAACCCAACGACCACCTACACCTCCGACGACCACCGGCGTCGGCGACGACCGCAGACGACCACTGTCGTCGGCGTCAGCAATGACCTGTGCATCTCTGACAACGACAGTAGCCGTCGAAAGTTGCCGCCCGATGTGGCCGTCCGGCCGGCGACATGATCGAGCCATCATTTCTTCGTTTCATGTCTTTGATGATATCAAACAAGAGATTAATTCCAATTTTCCACCCATTTCTATTTCTTCCCATCTCCATTTTTAATTCTCTCAAATACTTTTCTCTATATCAAACACAACCTTAAAGTAGATGAAGTGTTTGCATATATAGAAATGTATAGTGAAACTTAATTCTAATTTAAAACCAATTTGAAGAAATTCGAATCTAATAAGCTTGATCTTTAATTTCATGGTTCGATCTAACAATATCTTTTTTTCCAAGGAGCCAATAAAGTTTAGAGCTAAAATTCGTTAAGCTTGAAAACCGTAATGGAGCTCTGACCTATGTCCCGGCCGCAATATTTGGATCAGTTTATGAAGAATCGGGATATTTTTTTGCTTACCGGAAAACAAGTTTAATTTGGTAGGCCTAAATTAAACCTAATCCTTATGGGTACGTCTTATCTCCATGTATCAAGACTTGGTTTTTATATGTACAATACCGAGATTGTATGGTTTTATTAATTTTGATAAGTTGTACTGAAATTACCAAACCACAATCTTTGACTGGGTTGGGACGGCCCAATCTATGACTGAACCAGTCTAATGATTGGGTCCTCCTCATGCCCTTAAATTGACCCCCCCTTGTATATATGTTATGTTATGTTATGTTATGTACATGGTATACTATTGTAAAAGCCAAAAAGTAAAATCAGTATTTCTATCAAATAGTTTTAAAAGTTTATTGTTTGGAATACAATTTAACTGAAATAAGTTAACCGATGATTCAATATTACTTTTAAAGTTGTACATTTCTTAGGCTATCCGTGACGCCGGTCTAGGCTCGTTGGGCTGGAGAGGGCAGCGGTACGAAGCAATCGGCTTGGTAGCGGGCTGGGCTTGCGGCTTCCCCACACCAATGAAGCCCTAGCTCCATCTCTCTCTTTCTCTTTCATCCTTTCTCTCTATCTCTCTCTACACTCTTCTCTCTCTCTTCTTTTTTTATTTAAAAATATATGTATTGGATATTTGGTTTGATGAGAGGGCTTATAGTAGGTTGACGTTAAAGCTGATGTGATGCTGATGTGGTAAAGTGGACTTGGGGATCAGAGCGCTACGCCATTGATAGCCTTATTGGTTCAATAAAGCCACTTCGCCTAACGTTCAAGCTTTTAGTCTGTGTTCGAATTTGCTTATAACATAATCAATATATATAATTTTTTTAAATTTTACAATAATTAATTACTATTTAAATCAAATCTAGGATTATTGGTTGTAAAAAGGATTTGATTCATCTAAATGTTTTTAATTAGTCACAAAAATAGATAATAAAGAGTATATTGTTTCAAAAAAGTTCAAAACAACCTATTCAATGACATACATTTTTATTAAACATTGTTTACAAATATATCCCTACTAATTTATTAAGCATATCATAGACAACATATATTTGAATTCATAAACTCTAAATTGTTGTAAACTAATCTTAAATATTGTTACAGATAATTATTCTCATGATCAAAAAGGGTAGAAGTGTAACCTTAGCTTTGATAAGTTTACAAAAAGATTATTTGGTTTTGGTCAAAAGTCACAATCTCACCTCTAAATTCATCTCATCAAGTACTTGACTTGAAAGGCAAAATCTATTATTCTTCTAAGGTAAAAGTGTTATGGTGGAGATATGTGATAGATGATGAACTTTTTGATTCCGTAAATACAAACGAGTATTCATTAAATACCGCAAAGGTTTGGTAGAAACTCAGAAGATTCCAATTAAATTTTTTTAATCTTAACCCAATTGAATATTAATTGATCAGAAAGGTTATTTTATCAAATGATTTAAATGATCTACCTATGATGAGTGTCACTTATCTTGTTTTGGCTCTTTGAGCTTATTTTACTCAAGGCACAAACTCTTAATATAGATATGTTCACAAAACGTAGATATATCCTATCCTTGTGTGTGTGTGTGTGTACCTATTCATTCCAACCGAGCCATTACAAAACTTGGGTAAGAAAAATAGACATCCTTCCTAACTTAGAAAAATTCATTTAGTATATATAGGCCTACATGTCAGAATATGCCTATGATCAAGTATTTTTTTATGTATATAACGTGATTAATAAAAAATAAACTTTATATTTATGATTCCCAGGTAACTAATTCTAATTATAAAAATGAAGGATAAATGATTCTAACTGAGGTTCTAGAGACTTAGCTATAAGTGATAGAAGGTCACATTCTATGTCTCGTTATAATTCCAGAGGGCAGAGGCCGCAAGCCTAGATACTTTATCGGATATGATCATAATCGGAATTTTTATCAAGTTAATGTTAAAGATAATACTAAAATACTATTTGATATTTTGGTATATTACTAAGAATGGCATGATTTGAGGTTGCATTTTCCTAGGTGAAAATGAGAGACACACAAGATGCCAAAATATCAATATATAATTCAAATAGTTTCTTCAACTTACTAAAAGTGACATGATTTAATGTATGTACTATTAATGAGTCTCTTCAACCCATTTTATTTCATTAATTTAAAGTTGCATCAAGGAAATAATAGTGGTACAAGTTATGCATGTGGCTAATTTGGCCACTTTTGGTAATCAAGAAAAAGGCATAGGCACACAACCTTTAGTTGTGGCATTAGGAACATCCTCCAAGTTCCATAAACCATCCCACAAAACAAAGTCCTCATACATGGAGTTGATTTCAACTACATGTTGAGAATCATTAAATGCTACAGGATACCAGACTCTAGGCATTTCCTCATGAACCATGTCTTGGGGCATCCAAACTACTTTGTTGTTACTTTCCTTGATCAACATGACCTTCTCCATGTCTTCTTTATTCTTTTGTAGTTGAAGTTGATTCTGTTGTTCTTGTTGGAACCTTTGTCGCTTTAATAGACGTGCTTTTAGCTTTGCTGAATCATCTGAAGTCATTTTGCCTTTTTTCTTGAAATGGGTTCTCCAATAATTCTTTATCTCGTTATCTGTTCGTCCAGGTAAACTTCTTGCAATTGTCGACCATCTACAAACATATTATAACATATGTTTCATGAGAAAGCTATGCATATATATCACCAATTTGGTAGTTAGGTTATAAAGAAAAATACCCAAAAGGGTTTACCTATTTCCCCATTGAGCATGTAAGTCAAGAATAATTTTCTCCTCATGAGGGGTAATTCTACCTCTTTTTAGGTCAGGCCTCAGATAATTCACCCACCTTAGCCTGCAACTTTTTGCATTCCTATTCAACCCTGTCGACAAAAAGAAAAACTAACTTGATTCATAACATGAAAACAACGACCGTGAATGACCGTGTATATATAACGTGTAGTTATGTTGTATAATAAGCTCCCATTGTTAGAATAGAAAGACATAGCATACCGGCGAGTCTTGCCACGGAGTTCCATCTCCCTTCGCCATGCAACTTGACATGTTCAATAAGCAACCTATCTTCTTCAGTAGTCCATGGACCTTTTCTCCAAAAGCTCCGGTGTTCTTCCATAAAGGTATGCTTAATAATGCATTTCTGTGTTTGCTACCTTTATGTCCTTAAATATCTTCATAAGCCACATATTTATACCACCAAAAACCTCTTGTAAAACCATCATCAAATTCCCTCCCAAGGGTCTCTATCAAAACCATCCCTCCTTCCATATTCACTTAATATGCATGACCTTACTAAAGTAACTCCACCTCAAAACTCATTAGTTACCAAACTACCCTTTTAGTTAAATTACAACTTCTTCCTTGTTTTTCCTATGTCATCAATTAATACTAGAATTTTATATCTAATTATTTGCCTAGCATATTACAATAGGACACATCAATAGTTTGGCAAAGAAAAAGCTCACATTTTCAAGAGACTTTTAGGAAATTTAAAGAGTCTTTAGAAAAATTTGAATGAGGGTGTTTTAGGAAATAACCATTTGTTACATGTTCAATTAATCTAGATGAAAATCCAATGAAGAAAGAATATAATAATATGAAAAAGATACCAAAAGGACATCCAACAAAAGTGGTAATCAAAAAGGTTAAAGAGTTATTATATTGATGGAAGCTAATGAGGTTTAGACGTGTGTTCTCTTGCTTACTTCTTAAAGTGATAAATCTTGAGTAATCACAATCCTATGCAATTAAATTAAGTTAAATGATTCTAATTTAAGTAATGGAGTTGATTAAAGTATTAATTATTTGATTAATTAATTAATTTCAAGAAACAATAATTCCACACGTCACCAAGTAAACACATGGTGATTCATAACACGTCTTCGTATTTTTAAATCGACATGGGTCCCCATGCATGATGACCGCTTTATCTATCACTAAAAATTACATTCTTCTAGTAACAAGATAATGATAAACGATGACGTCTAATCGAATAAATTTAATTTAGATTACTAAAACCGAAGAACCAAATCGTACATGGCTATGTTTGCTTTAGACCATTTGGTTTTTGATAAGATTGTTCAAAAAGTGAGTATTTGTTTGACCCAATTCAAAACTAGAAGCTGACTGGTTACATTTATTTTTCGAACTTATATGTCTTCTAAATTTAACAAACTCATACACGTATTTGGTTCAGGATCAATCAAACTAGTTCTAAAAAATAACGAAAGATTTTAGATTGGTTCAGTCTTCTTATCTTTTACTTTGACGGTTTTGATTTGACTCTAACCTGATACACAATTTACCAGTAATTAAGTAAATTAAAGAAAATTATATTAATAAGCTAATGATTTAATGTTTTCTAAAAATATAATTTAGAAAATTATAACTATTTAAATATTTTTATATTCATTTAACATGTTTGACATAAACACCTCAAATCAACCTTATATGTTCTTCTTTATATTTTTGTTGCATATATACGATTTTTAATTTTACTAATTTGGTGGGAAAAGAAAAGAAAAAAACATATATTACTAAAACCTGAACCTGACCCGATCGTGGTCTAAAATCCAAAATCCTTAACATCCGATTTTGATTTTCGGGGGTTACATTTCATACATGAATCCCAATCAGGAATCCAACTAAGAACCTATTTGGAGGCTACATTTCATACCCAAATCCCAATCGAAAATCCGACTAAGAATGTATATTGTTACTGTTTATCTAGCAAACTATGATTTTTTAACATACACTTTGGTCATAATTTTGTTGATACATAGATTATTGTTTTCTGTTTTGTTAATTTTTATTTAGATTAACTATTTGGTAAAAAACACTAAAAACCACATTAAGGGTAAATTGGTTATTTAATCAGTTTTGTTCTAGGCAGTCTTAATGAGGCTTCTAGTGTCCAATCCTGTCATATCATGTTTTACCAAATGCTGTGCAACTATTTTGTTTTATCCTATCCTGTTTTCTCTTATCATGTTTTGTTCTATCTGAATACCAAACATATCCTTAATACTCATTAATGAGAAGTTGTATGTGTATTAGGAATCAGTTGTAAATTATATGTTCTTAATAGCTTTCTTTAAAATGGCTTATGCTTTCTTGGTGAATATATACTATTTGGAATTGAGGTCTCTTAGTTTTTAATTAACTCAATAAAAAGATTTTCTTACCTGTCCAAAAATATAATTAAAAAGTAATTCTAAGGTTTAAAAAAATTACTTTTTGTTAAAGGAGAATTGATCAGCTTTGTTTTTCATGTTTTTTAACTACAGATCTATTAGAAAATAGAATGTAGTGACATTTAGATAGAAATAAAAGAAAATTAAATAAAGACCGCTATTATTGTTTACTTTGGCTATATTATCCCTTATATNCCCACCCCACCCTACCCCACCATCTCTCTCCTTTCTCTCTATCTCTCTCTTCTTTCTCTCTCTTCTTTTCCTTTTTTTAACAATTATTTAGATTGATATGAGAGTCAAGACTACTGTGGATGAATTGGTAAGGTGTTGGTAAGATAGTGGAAAGCTGATGTGGCGCTGAGGTGGCAGCTGGTACCATTGCCACCAAGCATGACCACTGAGGATGGTCTAAGAGATGCATTTGATCGGACAAAACGATTATTATCCTTTATATCAATTTACAAAGAAGTGAATAGTAAAAGTGAATAGTAAATATATGGAATAAAGTACAACTTGGGTCCCTGTAATTTGATATTTAGAACACTTTTACTCATTAATATTTAAAAACTGTTTTTTATATCCTTATGGTTTTTTTATTTCATTTTTATCCCCCCATCCACCTTTGTTAAATTAAGTAGTTAACTCATCCAAAAAATGTTTGATTAAATTACATATTTGGTCCTTATAANTTACTCATTAATATTTAAAAACTGTTTTTTATATCCTTATGGTTTTTTTATTTCATTTTTATCCTCCCATCCACCTTTGTTAAATTAAGTGGTTAACTCATCCAAAAAATGTTTGATTAAATTACATATTTGATCCTTATAGTATATCATTTTTATATTTTTTATTTTCAAATTACATAATTCACATTTTGTTACTTTTACTTTATTTATTTATTTTATTACGATATTTTGTTTTATTGGCTAATTATAAACTGTTATAACTTTAATTNTATTTATTTATTTTATTACGACATTTTGTTTTATTGGTTAATTATAAACTGTTATAACTTTAATTAAAAAATAATAATCATGTGATTTCATTAAACTATTGATAAGTACACGATATTTTTTTTCAAAGCTTTTGGTTAAACTCTCTTAAAATTAATATTTTTTATTTATTGATTTATTAAATCTTTTTATTTATTTAAAATAATCATTAACATATACCCCCCCAACACACACATATTATCTACATACTAACAGTTACGTAAAATATACATCAGCTACACCATATATATATATATATATCTTTTTTTTATTGTAAGCTTATAGTTAAATTCACAACACAATACATGAAGTTCGTCATATAAATCCATATAAATCTATCTTACTACTTATGATAAAATTTATCACACTTTATAACCCCGCGCGAAGCCCGGGCCCTTAATAACTAGTTTGTGTCATTTTCCCAAGTTTAATGGTTCAACATAGGGGGTGTTCGTGGTGTGGTTTGAGGTAAAATCCCAAACCGCATTGCATAAACCTCAAATTGCACCAAACAACACTGCAAAATGCAATTTATGTGGTTTATCCCAATCGCAATTTATGTCTGCAATCCAAAAATTAAATTTTAAAAATATTATTTAAAATTAACGATAAAGTGACCGTAGTCCAAAAAAAATAAAGAGTTTTAATACAAGCGATTCCCAAATACATATCACAAATTGCATAATTAAAATAGTCTAAGGAGTAAAAAACAAAGTTCAAACAAAATTAGACGTATGTGCTCAAACTAACATGATCTTATGGTTATATGAGATGATCTTTAGGCCTTAAAAAGTTAAGTTATCGAAGTCTAAAAATAAAATAATACATAAATACTAAACTTATAGTACATAGTGTGTATATACATATATAGAGAGAGAAAGGTTCAAACGAGAAACATAACTTTTTAAGAAAAACTTTTTTCATGTACAAAATCATATATGATTAAGTACTGACGACGAAAAAAGAGGACGCGGACGACTTACATGCGACTTAAAGTCGTGGGCAAGTCGCGCACGTTGTTATTCATGTATGTTTAACTTCATGAATCATATGTGATTTTCTATATGAATCATATATGATTTTGTACATGTGTTTTGTATCTGACTTTTCCTTTGTTAATCATATATGATTTTGTACGTAAAAAAGTTTTTCTTAAATTGACAAGCTTCTCGTATGAACCTCCCTCTATATATATATATATATATATAGTATTAGGTTCAAATGAGATGTGCTAAGAAAATGAGAAGTTGAGAAGCGATCTCCACCACTCATCCGATCAATAAAGGCGACTTTGATCGTGATCCCCCATATAATAATCTCTACCCTCCTATGAATCGCGTTAATCCTTCGTGATCGCATCCACCGTAACCGGTCAAAGCTGCATTTATTGACCGGATAAGTGGTGGAGATCACTTCTCTACTTCTCATTTTTTTAGCACTTCTCATTTGAACCTCTATATATATATAATTAAAGCTAGGAAATATAAAAAAAATGTGTGAAGTGTGGTTTGAACCACGGTTTGATAACTTAAAACCGTAAATCGTACTGCATGGTGTGGTTTAGTAAAAAATACAAACCGTACTATCAAGATTCCAAAAAACACTTTATAATACGGTGTGGATGATTTGTACGGTTTAATGGTTTCGATGATACCTGGTTAAACATGTCTCATTCAGTCAATCACCGATCCGTACCTCAAACTAGGGGGAGTAAATGAGTCCAGTTTGCACGGTTTGCACGTTTTTTTTGGTTTGTAAATGAACTTCCCTCTATGTAATAGGTTAATTGAGTCTAGCTCACAAAATTTATACAACTCTTGAGCTTGATTAACTTTTTCAATGTAGCATTTGAGCTCGAGCTCGATGCTCGTTTATGGGTTTGAAATCGCAATCCATTAGCTTATTTATCGGCTTAAGCTCGATATTTTTATATATTTATTATATGCTTGATAAATATATAACTAAAAAAAGGAATGCTCGAATGACTCGACTAGAATCAAAAAATTAAATCGAATTTTTTATAAAGCTCGGTTGGTTAAACTAAACAAGTTGTATTCAGTGTTTACGTATCGCTCGAGTTTTGAGTAGCTCGTAATCGCTCTACTTGTTTACACCGTACGTACCTCAAACCATTCTGATCTCATATTTTAACTTTGCCCTCCATTCTCTCACGCTTCCTCTCACTCTCGATTCTGGTAACTGCCGCATCCCCCAGTCTCCGACGACCACCAGTCCCTCTCGGTTCTGGTAAGACATCTTCTTACAACTTAACATGTTCAAACTGATGTGGCTGATCATTATTTTGAGTTTGATGTTCAACAATTTAAGTTTGATTGCAATCTATTCTTTTTTTTTTCCTTGGTTAAGGGTGGGTTCTTTTAAGATAAGTTTACATGTTTCCAATTTATGGTATGGTTCGTCCACCACCTATTCGATGAAATGCTTGAGAGAAATTGAACTAGTTTGAACACTTTTGTTCATTGTGTTGTGAAAAGGGGATCATTTGAATTGGTTTCCTTCAATACAATTTCAAAAGAATGGTTTTATCATATTCTAATATATGCAGGAGAAACCAAGGTGATAGAGTTCAACAAAATGTGTCAAGTAAGAGACAACCATGGCTACAAGAGGAGAAGCATACATAGCTACTGATGCTATAAGTCCCACACTTTCAGCAGGCAAGCCATACCAAGTGCACATCAAGCAGTTCAACAGGGAAATGATGTAAGGTAAGTATGAAAACTCTTTTTATGCTTTTCTTCCTTATAAAAGTCCATCTTGCCAAGAAACAAAGACAAATAAATTTATCGAAAATGTATCAGTTTTTTCTTACGAGCAGAATAACGTAAAAAGGAGGCAGCATTCCTTGCAATAAAAACACAACATTTTCTTTCAGTTTTAGTATTGTAGACTCATATGTTCATCCAAATAACAAAAGATAACTAGAATCGTCTGAATAATATCCTAGAATACCCATTAATCCTACAGCCAAGTGCAACACGACAATCATGTTTTCTTGTTGGATTATTTTGGAAGATAGCAAATGGTGTCAAGAAGAAACGACTGATGGTAAGTCCAGGATTAGCAACTTGTGCTTGGACAATGTAGCTAGGGACGGACCCAGTTTATTGGATATGGTGGCACAGGCCACTGCTTTGTTCCTTCGTAGTAGTGTGAAAGATTATAGGATCGTGAAAAGTGTTACCGTATCAATTTGTTGTGTGCCACCATATTATTTTGAAACTACAACAAGGATACAAGTTTCCCTTGGTGGAGTCGGTTTGTAAGGCTTTTCTTCCACCCTAGAACTCGGTTCGAATCCTGTTAGTGTCATTTTTCTTAGTTTATAGCTTCTGATTTCAGATTTGTTATGTTCCCGAAAAATATTTGCAGTAAAAGACTTGAACACAGACCCTCACATATGAAAAGCACTGAACTAACCAATAGATGAATGATGATTTTGTTAAAAACATACATATATTTGTTTTTGTAGTCAAATGGTACCGCCAGGAAAAATTTCTAGGTCCGTCTCTGAATGTGGCATCCATTTCGGGGGCTATATATACTACCCATGAAAAGGGAACTTCATTTTGGTATCGTTTTTGAGCTTTCAATTTTTAGAGGTTATTATATGGAAAAAAGATGATAAACGCTGGTTGTCAATAGCAAGCACCTAATGCAAACATAGTAAGACTCTTTTACGTGGTACATTATTTTAATACGTTTTTAGTGATTTATTGAAATTTGTGTTGTGAGTGATGTTTATGTTTACCATTTCTTAGTTATTTTTTCTTTGCTGAACGATCAAATAGTTTAATCACTTCAATGAATAAAAAAGTCTCATTATAACATGATAACACGACATTTTAGGGCATCTCTGGCAACCGTAAACTCACTTCAGAAAGCCATAAGTTAGCTTGTATCGTGTACTGTTTTGGACCATTAGTTATTTATTATTTTTCATTCAAAATTTTGTCGAAAGTTATTATTCATTCAATGGCTCAACGCAAGCCCGGCGTAAAATGGTAACTTACATCATTCAGACTCATGATTCAAAAGTCAAAACATATACAAACAATCATTTTCTATCTGACACTAAATAATAAGAAGCCTCTTAATCATTCTAGCCACTTAATCATTCTGCACCAAAACGAAGTCCGGAAAAATAAGTACAACCAAAAGCGTTGTCTTATATTTAGAATAACATTACAATGTCTATTAAAACAAATAAATCTAATATAATTACTAGATTTATTAATTCATGTTTTAGTTATATTTTTGACCTTTAACAATATTGGTAGTTTAAAGTGATATTCTTTAACATTTATTCCTTACCTGCTATTTAAATGAGCAAGGTATGGATACATATAAGGGGGTGTTTAGTTTGCAGTATTCTGACGGAATCCGAAGGAATTGGAATGTCCAATTTCATTGACCAAATTCCATTCAAGTGTTTGGTTTACCTGTGGAATGGGATTGAATACCACACATTCCAGCGTTCATGGATTTGATCATTCCATCACAACTGAGAAAGGAATTCAATTCCATTCAATCCCATTTTCTCAAAAAGACAAAAGTATCCCTATCTAGTATCCTCCCAACGTGATTTACCGACCACCGATCCAAACCACTGCCAACCACCATCATTCTGAACCACCAATGACTACCAACAACGACCACCACCATTCTGAACCACCAATGACTACCAACAACGACCACCACCGGTGATTACCATTGCTTACTACCACCTGCGACTACCACCGGTGACCACCAGTCCACCACCATTCTCAACCACCGCCGACCACCACCGTGCTGAACCACCACCGTGATGAACCACCGACGACCACCACCATTCTGAACCATAGTAGTTGGATTTTGGTTTCAAAGTTTTCGAAAAGGGTATTTTGGTCATTTACTAATATTTCATTACAATTCCAAAGCTACATTATGTGAACCAAACAGGCAGATCCTAATTCCTTTAATAGATTCCATTCCAATGTTGTCAACCAAACATATGGTCAAATCTGACAACATTCCATTCCAATTCCTTCAAAGTCAAATTTCTTTCACAGATTTCATTCCATCAAAACACATTATGTGAACCAAACGTCACCTAAGAGTTCTATGACATGGATAATCACTTCNNNGGGGGGGGGGAGTAAGGAATCATCACCACTTCCTAACCACTTCCAGCCCTAATTTCTATGGGATACAATTTGTTAAACAAACATATGGTTGTCGGGTCGGGTTGACTTTGTGGTTCTAATGGGGGTTTGGCCTGAATCAGGTCTGAATGACAGAAAGAGGAGAGATGAGAACATATGAACACTCAAGAAGGGATGCTCTGTGCTTTGTAGCCCAATAGTGAAAATAGAGATTGTGTGTGTGGTTTGTCAGTTTAGCAACACTTCTCATGAAGAGCTGTTTCAATAACAGGTTCATTTAGATGTCCTTTCCATCTTTCTTATGTGTTTTAATTTGAAATATGGAGAAAAATGAAAAATTGAATCGATCTACGGGAAATCGGTTATTCAATTTATTGAAAGTGGATGGCGTGACATAGTTCTTGGCATTGAGACTAGGGTTTTAGTTAAACATTCTTTGTCTTTAAACATCATAAACCTTGCTGTAAATGATTTAGTTAGGTCAACTCTGTAAATATATTCGACACGAATTGAATAAAGGTACTCTAACTAGTTGAAGTTTTGATTATCTTGTATGCGTGTTAATGACACTAGTTTTCTCTACAGTTATGTAATGTCGATGGTGATAAGTTATTATGAAGGTTATTTAATCATGATTGTTGTAACTTTATATAGGTACCACATTTCTTGAATTTGCCAAGTGTTTAACCATAAAAGGTGTATGTTTGCCCAATGCTTCTCTTTGCAAGATTGATAGTTGTAAAAAGAACTGTAGCCACGCTCTCCAACCAGACTGCAATTAGAACCCTAAAAACTACTGCAGCCAACCACCTCAGTAATGGCATACGTGTAGGAGGAGGCAGAGATGGAACAAATGATGATTATTTTGCCACAGTTCATCATATTTCCAATATCGTTCGCCGTGATATCTACTTGGAGAGAACCCTGAATAAGATGTGCATTTCGCGCATTGTCAATTCAGAGCTTGTTTACCGTGTGCTT
>LUCG01065536.1:0-10741 GCA_001633085.1 Carthamus tinctorius | reverse complement strand
TGTAATATAATTACAAAAATCACGTACATAAATCATATATGATTCACGTACAAAAATCACATACAAAATCATATATGATTCACATACNTGTAATACAATTACAAAAATCACGTACAAAATCATATATGATTCATGTATAAAATCATATGTATTTCACATACAAAATCACATATGATTCAAAATGAGCTTTAGACCGTTTTTGTTTTTTGGAAGGGTGTCCGGGTTAAAGCCCGACGAATCCTCGGCAATTTTAGGGACTATACATCGTCTCACTTAAATAAACAATTAAAATAAGTAAATCATTTATGGCAATATGTTGTATTAAATATGTAAAGAATTTAAATGGTAAAGAAGGAAAACATGTAAAATATTGCAGCAATTAAATTAAAGGATATAATTCCACTTTTTTTGGGACTTAAATCCTATTATATATTTAAATAATAGTAAATAAAATCCTAGAAGCTAAAGTTTCAAAATTAAAAATAAAAGATAAAATTTCAAAATTAAATAATAGTAAATAAAATCCTATTATATATTAACCATGGTAGGCTTGCTTCACGTGTTTGGAGGGCGCGTGGGGTATTTATTTTATTATCGAAATGAGTGGTTGAAAATCATTCTCGTACTCTCTTAAATAGTTATCATTCTCGTATCAACCTTCCTCTATATATATATATATATATATATATATATATATTCTTAAATTGGTTTGTGATCACTACATAACGTGCATTGTCAAACACTTGATAATCATTAAAAAAATGTCTTGCTATTTATATACATCATATAAAAAATAAATCCATAAAGACAAAAAATATGGATTGTTGGTTTGAACATTTATCATATACGGTTGAGATGTTAGAGTTGATGGGTTGATTTTTGTATTTTCATTTATTGTTAGATATTCTAAATGTCAATAAAAAAAGGCTTCAATAATTGTTCAAACATTAAATACCATGTTATTGTATTGTTCTTAAATTTCCAAATATGTGATCATGAAATACATCAACAATACATAGGAATTTTATATTCTTATACTATAATTCTTCGTTCAAGTAAAACATATCAGACAAAAATCAAAACTCTAAAGTAAGGATATAACTTATAGCCTATTTTTATTAATCAAATCATCCGAAACTCGCTTTATGTTTCAAGTTTGAGAAAGCCCTCGTATGTTAATCGGTGAAATGTCCATAAGATCTCCATCTAACAAGCGTTTTGCTATGATAATATTAGTAGCTTCAGTGGAATGAAACCAGTCCCAGAAAATATATTTTGATCTGTCTGGACAAACCCTGGTAAATGGCAAACACGGAACAAGACCGCCATGAAAGCCGAGAACGCTACAACAACCACGATCTGCGACTTTGAAACCTATTACAAGAAAGAAAAGAAAATATTTCATTAGTCTCATAACCATGAATTCTATTTGAAACATGCCACAATCCATTGAAATACAATGAGATCACTTGTACTTCCATACCTTAGTATTTTGAAATTTTACTTTAAGGGGCTTTTTTTCTAATTATGTTTTTTGTATTTTATTTTCAGTTAACTTTGCAGCATGTTCTCATTTTATAGTGTCATCATCTGACTTATCAATTAAAAGTTACTTTGTCAGCTAATTTGTCAATTACACAAAAGGGTACTTTTTCTTTTTTCTTTTGATTACAGTTTAGTCTATTGAGAACCTTATACTTTTCAATTAATTTTTTCTATATGTCCTCATTTTATGTTGTCATCAAGCTTGTTAACCACCAACAAGTTTATCAAATGTACAAAAAAGGTACATTTTTCTTTTGATTACAATGTACTCACCGTATGTTGTGTAGTTATGAATGATATCATCAAGAATCCGATACACGTTTGCGTAAACAAACTGCGATCCTTCAAGTGTGGATGTGAGTTCTACAAGCATTTCATTCAACCGGTGATTGTATTTTCGAGCTAACAGATTTGGAAAAGCTACACACCCTTCCCCTGAAGATGGGTACTTTAAATGATCCCTCGTATACGGGCAACATCCGATTGGGGGAATATTCGCAACAACAACCTTTCGACCACCTAAATCATAAAGTCTCTATACAAAACAAAATGGTTCAAATTCAAATAATTTTTGTAAAAGATTATATATGGAGTAATTATATAACTCTACCTTAAGTTGCTTTCTGAAGGCTGAAATCATGATCCCGATGAAAGTTTCAGGAGATTCTGGGCTATCAGTGACATCTTGTAGAAGGAAGTTGTTGATGAAATCATTTGAACCTATTGATACTTCATAAAGAGCTGTAGCAAATAGCTCGGCTGCAGCTTCAGGACCTACCCTTGAGATTATATCGCGTTTTGTCTGTTTGAAGTTGTCGAGTTGTTCATCCATGGGGATTCTGCCAACCTTTAACGAAAGAGAAAATGATACAATTCGGGAAAATTCTCATTGAGATCTATATATCTAAACTAGAAATTAAACCCTACACTACAACAAAATCAGATTTATGGTACACCAATAATGTTTAAGTATTACGCTAGACTACTTTATATGAGGAGTGTAAGACTTGACTTTATAGAATTCAATAATTGTGTGTCCTATGTAACGGTATGAAAATAAGCTTATAGAACGTTTTTGTACGGCTTGATAAGTTTTCAAAACGCTTTTAAAATAAAATGGTATGTTAGCTTTTTATAGTACATTTTTAAGAAATATCTTATAAACACACACAATACAACAAAGCTGAGTATATAAGATGCCTAATATAAATAAACGTTCTAATAAAGTGCTTTATAGGATGAAACAACTTCATATCTAAAAGTGGTACAAAAAGTTTATATGATGTTTTGGGGTGTCGTACAAGATCTTAGAACATTTTTCAAATAAAGCGTTCAATTAACTATTTTATAGCACTCTATTTGAAATATGGTTTTATAAACACAATTGTCCTCTAAAAAATGGGTTTACATGACACTTCTCAAAAACATCCAATAAAATTAGTTAATACAACACTTTATTTTGTAATGCCTTAAAAAACTTTTTACAGCGCTCAAAATTGTCCTATAAACTTATTGTAACCTTTTTAGATATGACATTTTCCATCTGCTACTACAAACTTAGGTCTTATAAAACACTCTTAGTATGCTTACTTAATTTAGACATCATATAAACTCAGTTTTATTGTAGTGACATCTTTATCTAATACATTTGTTTTCATAAGATATTTTTTCAAATTAATAATCTCGCATAAAACATTTAATATGACGCTTCATTTCAAAAAGCATTGTAAAAACTTGTTAAAACCCTCAAAAATGTTCTACAAACTTATTGTAACACCCTTATAGAGGAACCATAATTGTTTGATTATGTTAACTTCAGTGCAAACTATTAAGACATTTAATTAGACGTATTTAACGTCCCATAAATTCAATTTTGTTATAATAAAGCCAGATATAAAACTTGTAAATGGGCTCACATAGTTTGCTCCCGATTCTTTCAGAATTCCACTAGAACCCGAAGCATAATTGACGCCTTTCAAAAGGACGGGACCAACTGTGGTCGGAGCCAGGTACGGTGGAGTAAAATCTTTGAAACCCAATGCTTGTCCTGAGGAAATTAACACAACCTAGTCAACAACTAAAAGATTCAAATAAGAAAAACAAAAACGCTTAAAAACATACTATTCACAAGTGAATTATGGCATAAGAAAGCACATTCACATGTGAATATTCAAATAATAATAAATAAAATAACGATGGATGGATGGATGGATGCCTAAAAGGTCATCAACGGTTCTTCCATTGGTGAATCTTCCTGTGGGCTTCCCAAAATCAATACCGGCTGGCTCGAAATTAGCCTTAGCTATGGTTCGAATGTAGTTATTGTTACCCGCATCGGCTAACGAGTCGCCAAATATAAAAATTGCAGAAAAACTGTGAGCCATGCAAGCCGGCGGCACTAAAGCCAGCAGCGCCAACGACCACCAACACCACCAGATCCATTGTACCAATAATAATAATTCCATATCGCAATAAAGATGGTATAATTATTAAATATCAAGTTGTTGGAATTAAAGAAAAAGTATTTAAAAATTAAAATATGTGAAAAATGATGAAAGTCCCAAGGCCCATTTATCATGAATTTTTGTTTCAAAATTCCCTTTTTTGGGTGATACAAAAAGGTGGATGGTGTAAAGAATCAACGGCCAAGCTTGGAAATAAATGGGTCATTTTCGACTTTATATTATGTGGAAATTCATCTATTTACCATATATTTTAGGGAAATTGACTCAAGTAATAAGCATTTATTAGTAACTATTTTTCTTATACTTTTACTTTACTTAAATGTTACTACGTCCGCAGTGTAATATTGCGGATCTATCTAAAAATACAAATTTGGTCAATTTTTCTTTTAAAAATGAAAAAAAAAAATACGGAGTTACAGACCCAGATATACTTTTTATAAGAAGATTTGGGTAGATATATTTTTGTAATGTTTTTTAGCTAGATGTAGTGACATGTAAGTTAAAATGGACGATAAATGGCTATGAGACCAATTTAAATGTTTCCTTTGGCTATTTGAGTCAATTTCCCTATATTTTATTGTTAACGGGTCAATAATGAAATAAAATTTGAAAAAAAAATATATGTATCGTTCAAAAGAAAAGAGACCAAACAAGTTAAAATTCGTCTATGGCGTAAAAAGCTGTTGTTTACCAATAACTTTTTTGCAAGAGTCGGCATCTTATTTACTCTATTTCGATAATAATTTTTGTAATCAAAATATATTGTTTGTAAATGTTTTCTCTATTACTTGTGGCTTCAGAACCTCAATAGTTGTCATGTCTCTAACTAAGTATGATTCTTGGTTTTTATCATACTCACCTTGTATGATAAGTAATTAACCTAATAAATGTTTGGTAAATGAACTCTATGTGTTTAAAACATCCTAGATTGCTATATTAGTTTTTGTAATCATAGTTAATCTATTAACTTTGGTGAATTTAATTTTTAGTAGGGTCTAGAAAAAATAAGATGTATATAAAACTTACCTCAACCTCAAGAGAATAAAGGGTTGTTTGATTCGCAAAAGTCAAGGAATTTGATGGAATTGGGGAATGACAAATTCTTTTGGCCAAATTCTTTAGTGATGTTTGGTTCAGGGAATGAACTTGATGGAATTCTTTGAATTCCACAAATTAAGGTGGCGTTTGGTTCACTAATATTCTCTGAAATTTGAGGGAAATGGAATCCAATTCTAGGGATTCCTGCGTTTGGTTCACCATTTACACGATGAAATTGGAATTCTTTGCACCAAAAATTTCCTTCATTTGAGGGAATTCAGATTCCTTCCCTCTGGAATTTAGATTCCTTCCAATCACTAGACCTCTGCCTCTGCTTCACCCGATTGGGTGTTAATCTCGATCGATTTTCGGGTCATTGGATTTTTTAACAATAAACTTCACCAGAAACTCGAACCTATTAAGTTTCGGGTTGAGGTCAATTGGATTCGGGTTATAGGGTCGGTTTACAACTGGACCCAAATAATCCAACCGACCAGATTCAAGTTCAGGTGATGGGTAGAAAAAAATTTGGTTTGGTTCGACCCGAAACCCAAACCGTATTCAATTCGGTTACTGGGTATAGTTTTAATACCTCAAAACCGATTAACCCGACCCAAGCGACCCGAAGCTCGAACAATCCGACCGAAAACACCCATAGATGGTTGTGGGGTGGTGGAATTATATTCAAATTTTGATTCCTAGTGACACAACCAAACACAAAAGGCAAGGAATGAGATCCAAATTCCAATTCCTTCACAGATTTCAATTCCACTGGAAAACATTATGCGAACCAAATGCCCCCTGAAGGAATTTAATTTCTACCAACCAACACGTGGTCAGACTCCATCAAATTTCATTTTCATTGCTTCAAAGTCAAATTCTTATAATGAATTCCATTAAATTCATTTTGCGAACCAAATGTCCCATAAAAAGTTGTTTCCTTAAAGATTCTCTGCTTGTAAAAGGATTTGAAAATTAGAATTGTGAGAAATAGATATAAATATCATTGTATTTGTGAAAATTTACGTTACATACTCAAACAAATAGATACATCACGTGTATGATTTTAGAGGTCGTTTACCAAAGTCTTACTGAGTAAGCGCTTACCGGATAGAAATTCATGTTCAATTACCTTATTGTGTAACATCCTTTGCCGTGAAAATTGATTATTGGTAAAAGCAATTTAAACGCGATGAGTGCTTACTGGGTAGGAGTCATTTCCCACACTTACCGGGTAAGAGTCTCCGTCTTTGACTCCTTACCTTATCTCTTACCCGTTTACTAAATGTTTACAGGGACAAGCGCTTACAAATATCATTACCTTAATGATTGATCATGGTAACAAATGGTATTCATTAAACGACATTAAAAACTACAAAAAAAAGTAGTATAAGAAAGAGAACCAACTTAACCAACGACACCATCCATGTTATTTCTTTTCTAAAGTTCCGAAACAAGACTCGACTCCATTCGAACCAACCTAAAATGATACAAACAAACAAACAGAAACAACACGAATCATTTGGTGTAAAGCACGTCTTCCCATGGGTGACGGTATAGCGGCTGCTTCAATCTCTTCTGGTCGAACGTATGCCTACAATGTCGAACAATATTCACCATTAAACCTCCCACATCAATGCAAGACCATACCCCTTTCGGAAATGGTGACCAACTACGTTATAATTTATATTTACATATTTTAATAATTTATAATATCATAAAAANATTTATAACCAAAACGCTAATTATTTAAACAAATTAATTAAATTAATATGTATAATATTTTTTATAAAAAAGAATAACTAATTTAATTAAAAAATAAATTAACATTTATTAATATATAAAATATGTAATAAAAAGCCTTGCAATATTAGCAAGTCTTCTTGTCCATGTGGTAATGCCACGGCACTTGCAAGGAACTTGTGAAAGACCCGTGGAGATATAGTCTGATTAGTTAAAACTTAAAGTTAATTAGATGAAAAAATCAACTCACCCGATGAGACCAATGGAACGGGCCAACACGAAGAGCCCGTTAAGGTAACCAATCGCGACGATCTCATCAATTTCTTGTTTCGTGAACATTCCGCTACCCGCAAGAAGATCCAAGAAAAGGGTACCAATGGCACCGTCAACGTTCATCACTAAGTTGTTTGCCTTTGAGAGAGTGTAGGTTTCTACTTCAACTGCGTATTCCATGTACTTGGTTGATGGGAAATTCGTGCGAGCAAATAGTTGTAGCAGCTCGACTCTCTTGTCTCGGTTATCACCTCTCTTGATCCTTTTTTAACAACACGTAAGCCGTAAACATGTGTTAAATTTTGACTTAAAAGTTGCTCTAAACAAGGCTGGACTAGACTTGGGGGTTGTTTGGTTGATTTTCCATTAAGTCTTGCATGGATAAAGTTGTTGGAATACTCTGTCTAGACAAGTTTTTTGTTTGGGAGGTATTTTTCATAGACAGAAGGAAAGAGTTTTTTATTTGGGATAGACACGTTTGAAAAAAAACTTGGCTTTCTGCATAAAGCTCTCCTCTAAAAGCTTATTGAGTAAGCCACTTTCTATATCACTAAGCCTAGATCAAACAATCATATATAGCTGACCGAATAAGCCATGAATCTCATTAAGCTCGTTAAGCTGCTAACAAATAGGCCCTTAGTGGTTGTTTGGTTGATTTTCCATTAAGTCTTGTATGGATATAGTTGTCTGCATAGATTACTTTCTCTGTATAGATTAAGAGGTTTTTGTTTGGGAGGGTGTTTTCATAGATGAAATAAGCATTTTTTTTTAATTGGGAATGGTAGGTTTCAGAAAAACTTGGCTTTTTGCATAAAGTTCCTCCCTAGAAGCTTACTGAATAAGCCACCATCTATATTGTTAAGCCACTACCAAACGGTTATGTATAGCTGACTAAATAATAAGCAGCGAGTCCCATTAAACTCATTAAACTGCAAACGAACAAGCCCTCAGACGTAGGTGTCGCTTGTTTTTAAAGAGGTCTGAAGTCAGATTTTACATCTAAAAAATAAGAGGTGGACGGTGCACCTCTTAAAATTTCAGAGGACCATAAGAGGTTTTCAGACATTTTCTTAAAAACAAAACAAACAGTCTTAAGTCTGCAAACTTCTTAATTTTCAGACTTAGGAGGTTATAACAGGTATTTTTTTTTTTTTAAAACAAACAACCCCTTAGAGTAGACAGATGAATGTGACTAGTGTGGAAGGATTTAAGGTTTTAATTTAACATGGTTAGTTTAGTAATTTACCAATCTTGTCCTACCTTCGCCTATTTAGGTCGCTCAGGTCTTGTCCTATCAAAGTCTAATATTGCGCCAAATGTGTGACAATAAGTTTTTGTACTGCCATGCTCCACTCAACAGAAATACCAATAAAGCGTATGAATAACATACCTGTGACCAATACCCGGAACACGAATACCCTTCTTTTTCATACTTTCAACGAACTCATATGGTGAAAGTTTCTGCAAATACAAAAAGAGTGATCACGAAAAGATTTAAGATCCTAAAATCTTGAATTAAAAATAACAAAATCATAAAGATACGTGAATTACTCACCCTATCGTAAGCGTCCTTGAAGTAGCGAGCAGCATCATCAACGGCACCACCAAAACGAGGACCGATAGTCAGCAAACCTGTTTAGGAAAAACAATAACTCCATACGGTAAAACAATTGTCAGAATCAGATTAAAAATAAGTTACAAATTTGGCTTAATTTACGTACCGGAAACAAGGCTGGATACGAGATCTTTTCCTGCCCTTGCAGTTACGATCGTGTTGTGAGCACCGGAAACACACGGCCCGTGATCAGCACATAACATGACACAAATCTGGTGGATAGTTACGCAAATCGTTAGCATACAGCTAAAAGAGAGAAAAAACGTTAAATCGATAATAACTAGGGATGAGCCTCAAGGACCATTTTCCAGAACCGGACCAGTACCATGTATTCGGTCCGGTTTTCGGTTCCAAGCATTTGACAGGATCAGTATTCGGTACCTGGATTTTCCCAAAAAATCACGAAACCGAACCGGAATATTAAGAGACGATATTTTTTTAAACTTTCTTAAGTATGCATATCATCTCCTAAACAAACTAATCTAATCTTTTCCTAATCAAGATACCCAAACCTTCTTTGTAAGTATCCCAAAATCGGTACCCATACATAATCATCAAAAAATCGGTACCCCTACTTCCCTGCTTGTATTTGATAATTGGATTTTTGATTGTTTTGGATTGGTTTTGAAATAATTTGAAACATTATGAAGATATTTTGGTTTGCGATTGGTTTTGATACATTTTCATATTTTCAGTCCTAAGTGGTCCTAGTACCGATTTTCCCGTCCCGTCCCGAAACCAAACCCGAACCCGAACCGATACATACGGTTCAGTTTCGATCCCACTTTTTAGTCCCACAAAATTTCGGTACCAACCGGTTTGGTCTTGATCTCATCCCTAATAATAACCAACCTCGATGAACTGAGTGCAGTAGCGGGGAAGACTGCGTTTGAACCATAAAAGCGAAATAACGTCACCAATCCCCAGTCCTTTTTCGACGATCGTAGACATTGGTACGCCAGCGTAGCATGGCTCTTCACCTGAAAATTTAGATGAAAAGAATCATCGACCATCCGTGCCTTTTCTAACAGGTAATCAGCATTTTCGACCATTGGGTTACCTCGGTCATCGGAGATGGTTGAAATAATGTGAGTCGGTGCTCGTACTTTGCCACTCTTGATTGCGCTGTTAAGATCCTCAGGGATTTGTGGAGGTGTGATCTCCTTAATGGGACTAATCTTGCCCTCCTCGGCCTAAAAAACACCCCGAGAATGACCACAAATGCAGCAGAAAAAAAGGGGGATAATTGCATGAAATTTCTTTTCCTATTTTGGGTAAGATAGTTTAAAAACATTCATTTTGGCACCTCAGATGTGATATCTCAAATATTTAGTTATCGAGTTTACATCTGACAGTAAAAATGCAACGTACTTTGGTCTGTACTTCTGTCTAAAACTCTAAATGCTTTAGATATCACATCTGAGGTACAAATGAAGGTTTTGAAAGTTTGTTTTTCAAAGAGAAAAGTTAATAAAAACACAATGAACTATTCCATTTTGAATGATTAAGTCCCTAAACTATTTTTTCGAATGAAAACCCCATTAAACTTTCTCATTTTGAATTATTAAATCTCTGACTTTTTTTTCAATAAAATTAATCATCAAACTTTTAGAAATTTGCCACTTACATTCTTTTAACTTCAACTGATATAGTTATATTTTTACTTTAAAACCTTCTTAGTTGGTTATAGGAAATTTTTTTTATTTTTGTTAAAATGATGTAAATAACCAATTTTTGAAAGTTTGAACTTTTCCCTTATTCAAAATATGAATCATACCAAGTAAATTGCATTTTCATGTCATTTGCCCAAAGAAAAAACATAAATAATAAGAAGAATCTGCAATTGGGTTTCAAAGCATACCAACTTCTCGAATGTTTCCTTGATCGAAACTTCGAATGCTTCGTATGATGTTGGGACAATGGCCCCAGCATCCTGAAGTGCTTGGTTTTTAGCTTGTGCGGACTCCATTTCACCACCACTCTTGGCCCCCTGATTAACAGCAAACATTAAGAATGTGTTAAAAGATAAACTATCTGATAGATGAAGAAAATTCCCGTTCTA
>LUCG01065530.1:1030-21608 GCA_001633085.1 Carthamus tinctorius | reverse complement strand
ACGTTCACAACCAAAAAGTGGTTCACATTTGAACTTTCCTCTATATATATATATATTTATATAGAAAGAGAAAAAGGTTTAAGTGAGAACTTTCCATATTTAAAAGAACAAATGAAAACATTTATAACCACATATGTAATAGGTCCTACCATTTATAAGACCATCCACAGTGGTGACGGCTCTTGCCAATGGTACACGTTGCCACATCAGCTTCCCACTATCTTACTAAAAGCTTACCAATCCTTACCAATTCAACCATACTCATACCAATCTAAATAATTAATTANGGGTGGGTCGTCTAAGAGACCGGCACACCTGTGCCGTTTTTGTTTCTTGCCGACGGACCTTGGCGGTGTTGCCAAGGGTACCGCTCGGTACCGACACCATACCGAGGTCCCATGCCGATCGGCTGTGGATGGTATAAATATATATTATAGTCAATGGTGGGACCATTGAATATAATATATATTTATAAATGATGGGACCCGTTAAATGTGTGGCAATAAATGTGTTCCTTTAAAGGGGTGTTTTCGTATGAACCCACCTATGTGTGTGTGAGTGTGTTACTTTGTATTTTTAGCAAATGCAGTGCTTAATTAGTTTACAAGAATCTCTAAATTAAGTGATCACATGTTCAAATCTCAGCATTGCTAAACCATGCACCTTTGTGGCTATAGAGGTTCACATGCGATGATGCCAAACCATTCGAGGATTGGTCGATGTGTGTAAGTTAACTCAAAAACTTATGGTTAGCCAAAAAAAATGCAGTGGTTAGCTTACAAAGACTTCTAAATTGAGTGAAATTACCATAACTAGACTTACCTTAGATCTTCTCCTAAAATGCCATACTAAAAATAGTAGATTAGGATGAATACGACCATCTGAATAACATACTATCGAATGAAGTTTTTAAGTTAATAAGATTTCGTTCAAAAAAAAGTTTTTAAGATAAAAAAACATTTAATTTTATATAATATGTTACAATAAAGTATCAGAATAAATTAAATTGGACAACTTAAAAAAATATTACATGTGAGTTTGAAAACGAAATCCTGAAATCGCCCAAATTGATGGAATTTTGTATGTGCTCATTCAGACAATTCCAATTTTAGAATAGATGATTTTACGAATTATGATTCTATGTATATACTTTGATATAACTATTTAATTTTATCAGTTAATAATATTGTCATTGATGGATGACATTATAGAACAGTATATTAGATAGATTTTATCAATAATTGACAAATATTTAGATTTAACATTAAAACTTTTTGAAAAATGAACACATAATATTTAAATGTGACATATGACATGTACCTCAAATTATGTTATATTAATTACCAGATGTATGGAGGATAAGAGTCAATCACTTTGTTTTGATAAAAAAAAAGGAATGAAGCGGTTGATGATCTTGATCTAATTCAATATGTGCTTAATGATCTTGATCTAGTAGAGGTTTATGAATTGATAAAACAGAATAACATCATGTAGCTTTTGTGATCACATAAATTCTTCTTTATAGACTGAACTCTTATAAACCTGCTAAGTGCTTATGATCAATCACATACTTTAAGGCTTAAAGTCTTACTCGATTTTCTTAAGTATGGGTATCTTCATCCAAACAAGTGATGACCATCAATTATATCATCTAACCTTCATAAAGATAAGGACAATTAGTTAGCCATATATGGTACTCAAAATAGAAGAAAGTGGCTATTAGGGTGGGTAGTTATAAAACTAAAAGGTGTTAGCCCTTCTATATGTGCACACCAAATGCATGTAGTTCCTAGAGCTAAGCCCCATAAAAACATGAAGTGTAGATTACATCCAAAGATGAATGTCGTCAGAAAAAGAGGTCATAAAGTGGTTGGATGTTAAGATTATGTATCCACTTTTCGATAGCTCTTAGGCGATCTCACTAGAAAACATATAAAAGCACTAGAATCACATTCACTAGGTACAAAAAGGGTCTAACCACATGGTACCGAAAAGATATATTGCAATAACATGATGTGCCTCAATCCTCTCCTTTTTCATTAAGGTAGATGTTGACATCATGAGACATTCACTTCCTCTTACGTGAATTAGCATATCCTAGTGATGGTAAATTATACCATTAAGTGTATTCAGGCACAATCATATGCACAAACTGCCATAATGTCGTATGTGATAACCCCCATACTCCTCGTGTTATTTGCAATTTTTAACATCTTTTTCCTCATCTTACACATCTATAAACATCAATTTGAAGCCTAAAATTTTCCTTTGGTCTTATTCATCCTTTAAGGCAAGAAATAATTAAAAAGTCAAATTTTGGAGTTTTACTAACGATGTGGGGATGTCACCACAGTGAGTTGTCTGTAGGTGCAGATTCTAGAAGGATTTTTGGGAATTGTTTAGTCAATAAGAAGTCAAGTCGTCCAGCAAGCATGGAAAGCAAGGAAATGTGCAGCTAATTAAACAATGAAGACTAGGAGATGGAGCAAAATATTAAATATTGCAAAAGTAAAAAGTGCTTTTATCTCTTGGACAAAAGTTGCATCTTTCAAATCATCTTGGAAGCATGAGAGACAAGGGAAGGAAAGGCTAATTAAAAAATTAATTACCGGTTATGGAGCAATGGATTAAAATAATCAAAAGCTTAAAAGTGCTTCTAAGGACTTCCATCATCTTCCACTATATAAAGAGGCACGGGGCAAGGATTCAAGACATCCTTAACAACACCAGTCTACATCTTTTACTCTAGCATTTACTCTAGTTTTTGTATAGTAACTTAGTTTTAAATTTCTGCATTATATTTTCTGCATTTTATTTTTTGCACTTTATATTCTGTACTGTAGCAACAGATAGGGGTGTCAATTTTGTACCAAGACAAACCAACCAATTCATAAACCAACCGAACCAATTTAATTGGTACCAATTTAGTTGGTACCAATATAATTGGTTGGTAGTACCGTACCAACAATCTAAACATGGTTGGTACGTGGTATTAGAAGTCGCGTACCACGGTAATACCGTACCGTACCGACTTATTTCTTTTAACTATTTATTAATTGAAGTGTAATAAATAATACAATATATTTTGATTTTAAACATTAAATTATTATGTTTTTAGTTTTGCTAAATAATAATATGAGTGAATATATGGAATTTTATTCAATGTATTCGCCTAAACCTAACAACTTTTATAACTCGTACATACCTCCATGATCCACCAAGGATTGTATTTAGACTATTAGTGAACGGTTGTGATATATGAAAATTATCTGAATCCTTATAGAAATAAGTGGTACAACTCATATTAACATGTTATGTGAGTACTAAATAGTTTTAGTATACTTAGATATAATTGGTAAGTGTCAATTTAAATCATTTTAACTTCAACTTTTGTGATATTGGTACAATACCATACCAATATGTACCAACCGAAAAAAGTTGGTACCAATTTAGTTGGTACCAAGTATAGTTGGTTGGTACATGGTATAAAATTTTACGTACCAATTATAATTGGTTGGTACATGGTATTTTGAAAAATAACATGGTACCGTACCATGTTCACCCCTAGCAACAGAGGTGATTGCTTACCACAACCTCTCGTTTTCAAGTTAAAAGCAGTTTATTTTCTACACTTCTTTTATTTCATCTTTACTTATGGCCAGTAGCTAAACCCCCCTATGAGTGCGGGTGCGAGCAAAGCCCGAGAGGCTAGAATGTAATACTTTGGGTGTTTCCATCTTTTAATACTTTTTGGTTTTGTCATTTTTAAGTCGGCGCTTTATCTCAACGCGGACAAGCTGATCACTTGTGTGTGTTCATGTTAGACCTTAGACTTTGAGAGAGGCGGGTTCGAAACACGGCTTGAATGATGCAAAAAGAGTTTGAGAAAACCATTAATGATCACATAGAGATATGGATCGTTGCATAATCGAACTAAGACAAAAGTGTCCTCAAGTGGATGTGACAAAGAGATTTGCACGCCCACTTTCTTTAGACCGGACTAGGATCTATAAGGTTCACTTGGTAAGATTAACAAATTGAAAAATATTAACTGTGGAAACTTTATGATAAACCCGGTTTCGTAACCTATATAATGGAGCTTCGAGAGGAGAAAGTTATGTAGGAATCATTTACGGACCAGTCACATTAACCATTCTTTGTTATATTGTCTCTCGGGTAAAAGCTTGCACCCGTATCCATCTCTTTTATAAATCGTCAATTATTTCCTTTATTTACTTGTTATTTAAATAATTGCTATAATTCACTCAAACAACAATCAACAAATCTTCAAAACTTTGCACCGGAAAATAGTGATGATCTCTAAATCTTGGTAGACCAATCCTTGTGGGTATGATCCGTGGACTTGCCACGTTATTACTTGAAAAGCGGACGCACTTCTAGTTTATACTTGAGCTATATCTATACTGATTTTACATTTATTACGTTTTCCATCAGTATTCAAATAATACAGAGCCACATTACAGCCCATATGTCAAAATTCATAAATTTGGCTCATGTTTAACCACTATATGATTTCCAATAAAATCACTATACCCTAACATCTAAATACTAGCAATCTAGTGAAAATGCCTATCTACATATTAAAATATCTTGAGAAAATAGTGCACTTGAATTGCAAGGATTGACTTTTAATCTTACATAATGTTACTTAGCTAGGAATGTTTGATTTGGATGTCAACTTATGATTAGGTGATGATTTGTATTAGAGTTTGGATTTATGGCCTTGTTTTGATTTTTATGTTATATTTGGTTTTCTTGTGGTAAATGTTTGTTGGTAAGGTTTTAGTCTCTATATTTATTGTTATATACCTTTATATGTTTTTTCACTTATTATTCTCATTAATTATAGTTGTAAAGAGAGGCTAAGCTTAGGATATCAAGAGGGAGAACGTCGTAATCATTTGGGACCCGATAATTTTCTATAGCACGACAAACTCTATTAGCTGTAGTGGTCACTCTTTAACTTTAAATACCCAATTCGGGTTTTTGACAACAAAAGTTTATGGTTTGCTATCTATCAATTCATTACTCACTGAAGAATAATCAGACATGATTATTTCATCAGCTAAAAAATTTGAGTTTATATACAGGATACTTAAATTATTCAAGTGCATTAATAAAGTGTTTTATGGGACTTGAATTTATAGGATCAAAAAATAAAGTGTTATATCAAAAAATGTTACAATAAGTTTATAAAACGATTTTAGACGTCACAATAAGTTTTTTGTAACATTTGTTAAAAATGACGTATCAACTACTACATAGAACACTTGCCCAATAAACCAATCTTCTCTTAGGACCATTTTTTTTATGACATTTTTTAAATAGGGTCCTATAAAATAGTTAGTATGAAACTGTATTTTAAAATGGTCTTACAACATCAAGGGCATCTTATAAACTTATTGTGACACTTTTAGACATAATGCTTTATTTTTTGACCCTATAAATTTAAATTATATAAGGTAGTTTAGTAGGACACTTGATCAATTTAGGCGTTCTCACTACAAGAAAATAAAGTTTATAAGACGTTTAAAATAAATAAGCTTCCTAATAGAGTGTTCTATAAGACCAAACAAAAAATGTCCCACCTAAAATTGTTACACAAATTTTGTAGGAGGCTTTTGGGCATCGTAACAAGTTTTTTAGAACATTTGTCAAATAAAGCCTTAGACTAACTTTTTTTTTCTATCTTATATGACACTATTTGAAAATTTGTTCTATATACACAAGTGTCTTATAAAAAGATGAGTTTGTAGGACATTGCTCAAAAACATCCTATAAAATTATTAAAATTAGCTAATACGACACTTTATTTTAAATCTGTCAATAAAAATTGTTATGACATTCAAAAGCGTCTTATAAACTTATTGTAACACGTTCAAAGATGACGTTTTTTTGTTTGGTCCTACTGTATCTTATAAAACAATCCATTAAGACTTTTATTTATTTTAGACATCATATAAACTTTATTTTGTTGTAGTTCCTATAAACTCAAAAATAATTAGTGATTCCATATAGCTTGGCGCTACCATATTTGAACGACACTAAACCTAATCCTACCATTGAGGAACAAGGGACTTCGAGCTTTTGCCTTACTTCCTGAAGATAAAGCTTGTTCTTAGACTCTCAACGTTTACCGTATAAAAAAGTCATCACCCTCACTTACCCCTGCTATGTAAAATTCTCGGTCATCAAAATATCATGGTCTAAGCATCTCTTACCTGGTAAGAATCACCACCCTTATTGACGAAGTAAGACTCTCGAAAATGCCACAACAAGATTGTTGGTAAAGATCATCTACTCTAGCAAAGTAAAACGTCTCTTATCCAATAAGAGACGATAAATTTTCAGTTAATGGCACGATAAAAACAATAAACGTTTAATGAATAGCCCGTTAACCAATGACCCCAAGAATATTGTTTCCTTATATATTTGGATAACTTCAAAAGACTTTCACAACTAGATTCTCTTACACAACAATTGATCATATAATCATATATAAGTGTTTAAAATGTCAAAGTTACCCTTATTCGCGGCTCCTTCATATCCTACTCGAAGTCATCCCATAAAATTCACAACATTTTTTAATTGATCCGTGGAAAAAATAACCTATAAATCTAGGTTTTTGGGCCAACATGCATGATTTAATAATGTTTATGCTAATAAATGATGAATAGTAATAAAAATTTATTGAGTAAACCATGTTCTCTATCTTTTTGGTTTGTTAAAAGTTTGAGACTTTCAATCATTGTTGTTTCAAAATTAAAGTTTTATCCTAGTGATTTGTATTTGTCACTGAGGCTAACTACGTTATTAATTTACTATTAAATATGATAGAGAAAAATAACAATCAATTGTAGACCATATAAATGAAAGTAATAATCAGTTATAAACCACAAAACGTAACTAACCAAAAAAAATTAACCTACAAAGACAAAACTTAATTTCAATAACACTAAGACTGAAAATTACAGTCTTTTATCAAATCCATAGATAAAGAAAAACGTAGCTTATAAAGTTTGAGACTTTCAATTATTGTTCTTTCAAAATTACAGTTTTGTCCTAGTGAGTTGTAGTTGTCAGTTGTCACTGAGGCCAACTCCATTATTAATTTACCGCTAAGTATGATAGATAAAAATGACAATGAATTAAAAACCATATAGATAAAAGCAACAATCAGCCATAAACCACAAAATGAAAAAAACAAAAAAAAAATTAACCGACAAAGACAAAACTGTAATTTCAATAACACTAAGACTGAAAATAACAATCTTTTAACAAATAACATAGATAAAGAAAAACGTAGTTTGTAAAGTTTGAGACTTTGAATCACCGTTCTTTCAAAATTACAATTTCGTCCTAGTGATTTGTATTTGTCACCGAGACTAATCCGTTATTAATTTACCGCTAAGTATGATTAATAAAAATAATAATGAATTACAAATCATATAGATGAAAATAACAATCTCCTGTGAACCACAAAACAAAAATAACAAAAAAGAAAATTAACTCATAAAGACAAAAATTATAATTTCAATAACACTAAGACTGAAAACAAGTCTTTTAACAAACTACATAGATTAAAAAAACATAGTTTATTCTAACTTTTTTTGTGGTTTAAAGTATTGTTAAATGGTAATAATAATAATAATAATAACATTTAGTTTGGTTTTAAATGTGGTTGTATTATTTGTTTGTATAGGAGCCTCACATTTGTAGTAGTTGCACCAGTTTTTTATGCTGTGTGGGTTTGCAAACACCATCCCTTTAAAGCAACAAATGCAGACACAGATAACTAATGAATGATGAAAGAGAAAAAATAAAAACATCAATAGAAAGAAAACAATAAGAAAAAACAAATACAAAAATTGGAAAAAAAAAACAATTTGTTTCTTTTTTCAACAAATGTGAAAGAGGATTCATTAGTTATGAAAAACATCGTGTGAATTCATTATCGTATAAAAATATTATATACTTTAAAACTAACTGGTTAATTTAGCAGTAAAATAAGTACTGGTGCTTCTAGAAATCTGATTTGGATCGATTTTTCTTTCTTGCTGACGGGTGTTTTCATTTGTCAAAAATCCTACATTTTGTTCGGTGTAAGGCCCATCATGTTCACTTGTCGAAAACGTTTAAAAATTTGCGGTATGTATTTTGGTTTTTATAACGGTAGATGTTCAAGACAGCTTGTATGTACCTCGCCTAGTCTCGCAGTAGACTTAAACTACAGCCAGTCAAACCTCTAGTGGTCCCGAAGAACTCAACCAGATAAACACCGGAACCAAAATTAACATTTTACCAGTTAAACTAACCCTCAAAAGTTTATACATACATAGAAAAGTAGAAAAAACCAAAAATGAACCACACTTTCCACCTTTATAAACCCATACCNCTCTCTCTCTCTCTCTCTTTGTTGGAGGGCAACTCTTGTTTCTGCTTCTGATCACACAGAAGCAGAAACCTTTCTGTTTTCCATATTTTTCTGTGTTTAAGAAATCTTTACTTTTCAAGCACACTGCCAACCAAAATCCCAAAAGTAAAAAATGTACCTTTTCTCCTAAAATCTATCACATTTCCTCTAAATCCCACCTTTTTGGCCCAATCCACAACCAAATCCCACCACCAAAAACAGGAAAAAAAAAAAAAATCTGTTTTTTCAACACTTTCTCCTCCTACTACTTCCCCTGTTTCCAGAAACAAGAAAAACAGAGCATCCTCTGTTTTTTCGTAAAACCGAGCGAAATGGATAGCGTCTCGAGCACCGGGTTTCTTCCGGAATCGTTCGCGGGTTCCGGAGACGACATCGCGGGCCAGCTTGCGGTGGCCTGGGGTCAGCTAAAAGCGCCGGTCGTGGTGCCGTTTATGCGAGTTATGATGTACATTTGTCTAGCGATGTCGATAATGCTGTTTACGGAGAAGGTTTATATGGCGATGGTGACGGCATTCATCAAGGTTACCGGAAGAAAAACCGAAAAAAAATACAAATGGGAGCCATTGAAAGATGATGTTGAATTGGGCCATTCTGTTTACCCTTTGGTTCTAGTTCAGGTTCCTATGTTCAATGAAAAAGAGGTTTGTTTTCATTCTAATTGCAACACACTGTTTTTGTTTTCATTCTAAATTGCAACACTGTTTTTGTTTTCTGTTTTTGTTTTTTGTTTATTTTGTTTATTTTTTAAACAGGTTTATCAGCTTTCTATTGGAGCTGCATGTGGGCTTTCATGGCCGTCAGATCGAATCGTGATTCAAGTGCTTGATGATTCAACAGATCCGTTGGTCAAGGTTTTATTAATAATTAATTGGGTGTTGTTATGGTCACCCCCCTATGCCTATAATACAAGTCAAATACCACATAGAAGTTTGAAAATATATAATTTTAAAATAAAAAGTTAACTTATTATAGGCTAAAACTACATAGAAGTTTGAAACAGTGTCACATCATAGGCTAGAGGGGGGTGTAATGATCCAAACCCTAATTAAATAAATAAATATGTTTAATTTATGATTTCTAAACATGCATAACTTGTTTTATTTTTTTATTTTTTGTTGGAAAAGACTTGTTTTATATATATATTTTTTTTTACCCTTTTTGGTTGTTGGTTAGTCTTACATATATGGTAAATCGTATTAAAAAATATCTACATTTTTGGCGTAGTTATATTAAAAAACTGAAGAGTAAATTACAATTTTGCCCTTGTGGTATTTTGGTGGTTTAAAAAACTATCTTGCGTTCTTATGGTTTACAGAGTAACAAAATAGTAAATAATTGTAAATCATATAAAAAGAAAATAATAATAAAATATAAGGATAAAAATAATAATAAATTTTAAACTATAGGAATGAAGTCATGATTTTTAAATCATAATTTTTACCCATTGTTCTAAAAAAACTCGTTGCATTCGAGAATTGTGTCTCGTGTCACATTAAACACATGACACGCTGAGGCCTGATATACAGATTTCCTAATGTCATAGGTCATACTAGTTATTAGCTGTTAATATATAACATAATTTAACATTGCTTACTAGTTATTACTATTGACTAATTGAGTAACAGTACAAAACATATGTTTTATGTATAATACTATACATTAATTAGAAATTTGATGTCATAGGTCACGTCTTGAAAACGCCATAGATTTGCGATGGCTTCTAAAATTTAAGGCTTGGTCTTGTCATTACATCATGTCTTACGATATTTAGAATCTAGTTTTATGCATTTTGATCACAAGATAATGTATTATTAGGTCCATACTTGTTTTAGGTATATGTTACATTTTGCTACAATTAACATTTTTTTTTATGAAACATGTTTATATAAAATAAAAATATGTAAATATGTGTACACTTTTAACCAAAGAATATGACAATTTTTAAATTATACAAAGTTGAAATCATATACTAATTTTTTTATACGGATATATTGGACGAATTAGGGTTTGGTGGAAATGGAGTGTCAAAAGTGGGCAGCTAAAGGCGTGAATATACACTATCAAGTCAGAGATAATCGAAACGGATACAAAGCCGGGGCACTTAAAGAAGGCCTCAAGCATCAATATGCCAGCGAGTGCGAGTACGTTGCCATTTTCGATGCCGACTTTCAACCCGAACCTGATTTCCTTTGGCGCACCATCCCCTTCCTTCATCATAACTCTGAACTTGGTCTTGTTCAAGCTCGTTGGAAGTTCGGTAAATGCTCCTCCAAAACTTCTTCTATTTCTGTTTTATGTTTATTTATGTGTTCAATACTGAATTTGCATGTTAAAATAATGTGTCGAGATTAATCCGTTAAACCGGTCCTAAACAAATTAAAAACTAGCCATTTTTATCAATCATGAACTACCTTATATATTTTAATAGTATAGAAGTCTTATTTAAGCCATGAGGTAGGTTTTTAGCAGCCACTTTAGTTTGTCTTTTAATAAATTCCAAATTTCCAGTGTGTCTTTTAATACAAATTTCCAAAATGTCTTTTCATGTTGTTTTATATTGTCTCCATGTTATCCAGCTTGTAACTTCATTTTTAACTTTTTACTAAATATAGTTAATCTATCAATTGACATATATATTAATTAATAAAGTGTTTTAGTCAAACATTTACTTTAGTTTATTAAACCTAAACTTAAAATAGAACATTTTGATCTTTACAACGTTATAGGTTCCAATCATAATAATTTTGACTTTTGAGTTTTATTGCATTTGAATTATTTAATATTTGACTTTATCCTCTTGTTTATCATTTTTTAAATAAGCACATCAAAGAGAATTGTATTAATAAATCCTTCATTTTATGTTTAGTTTGCTTATTTATTTTTAAAATATTACTAAAATCATTCTACATTTTTTAAACCGGATTATTTGAATAATTTCAATAAGGTTTTACAACGTAATGAATCTTTAAGAATTTAGGTTATGTTTGGTAAATTAGTTGAAAGGTGATAAGCTAGTTATTAACTAATAAGCTAGTTAGTAGCTGATATAAAGCTAATTTATTAATAAATTATGTTTAATAAAAACTAGTTTATAAATATGTAAAATGACTAAAAAGAGTATTATGAGACATAATAATATAACTTAATAGGAGTATAATTGGAAAAAACTACAAAAAACTCCTGAAACTCTACTTCAGCTACTGTTTCAATAACCTAACTTATGATTCAAACATGGACTATTTTATAAGTTAGCTTTTTTTTTTCAAACATAACCTTATACATTTCTATATAATTAATTTAAATTAAAATTAGCATATTTATTACAATATATCATAGTAATAAAATGGATATAAAATCATTTATTATTGGTCATTAAGAGTAGCGTCGGTGACAACCATATATGCAATGCATAAAGAGGAAGGTTTATGGAAGAAGACCTTTTGGGTTGGGGTACACGTGGAGTGGGGCCTGAGCAGCTTTTAATTTGCATAATAGTCCCCACATTTCTCCACTCTTGTCAATGCCTCCTCCACATATTCCACTTTGCAACATGTGGAGAACAAAAAAAAAAAAAAACTTTCTATTGTTTTTTCTTTTTGAACGACTAAGAAATTCATTAACCTAGCAAGATGCTACAAAAACAACATAAAAAAGAGGGAGAAATTAACAGCAAGATGACGGCGAATTACATTTTACGGCTCTATGACTAACCGAGAAATATGAAAAAGCGTGAATTTGACACCTTGGAAAACTTTGACATTCCCCAACTTCCAAATATGCCATAAGTATGTGTACAACACATCCGTAAATAACTTTAGCTTTGAGCCTTTGAAATTAAGAGAAGCATCACATTCGAACAGGCTGTACAGATTAGTGATACTATTAATATCGATGTTCCACCAATTGCCGACATCACGAAGAACCAATCTCACCACCAGAGAGTTAATGAAAACGTGCTCCTCTATTTTCATTAATAAATTGGAATCTATATCGTTATTTAATATAATATAATAAAAATCAATATTATCAGTATTTTAAAGTTAACAATGGGTTTCTAACACATTACTATGTTATCTAAGCATCATAATTTATCTTGTTAAGTTATTCAAATTAATGTTGTTTATTGTTTATTTTTCTTCTTGTACTTGGTACTATTTTGTTTTTGTTTTTTTTTATGTCTTTTTTTACCTTTTCTCTATCTTATGGGATTCTATAGGATTTGGGTCTTTAAAAGAAATAGTAAATTTACCTATATAGGTGAAAGTATAATGTATGTATATTCTACCTTTTTTAACCCTTTCTTCAAGTGGGAATTTTTAAAGACATTTAGTTTGGTTATAAAAAAATATAATAGTAAAGCTGACAAGAAGGCACTATAGGAATATAATTTGATATAACAATCTGAATATAATTATTGAATTATTGCATCAACTAGGTTTTAACAATCTTTTCTTATAATGTATATTAAAATCTTTATTCTCTCCTTAAATAAGTAAAGAGAGATACTATAACATCACATTATATTTTAATGTATTTTATTTAGGTGTCTAAAGCTATGGTTGGTAAACTAGCTGATAAGCTAGCTTATGAACAATTATGTTTGGGAAAAACTAGCTTATGATACGTAAAATGACCAAAAAATGTGTATTGAAGCATATACTAATTAATATTAAGAAGGATATAATTGGAAAAAACTAGATAAAGCTCCAAAAAGCTATCTCTAAGTAGTTTATCAAAAAACTAGCTTATAAGCTATTTTTCATATATCCAAACATGTACTTAAAAAATAAGTTAGCTTATAAATTATAAGCTACTTTTGAATTACCAAACAATAACTAAATATTGGTTTAAGAGGTGACAATAAATATGTATTATATTATTGAAGAAAATGCATTAAGTGCTTAAAATGAAATCTAAGAAATGTGGTTGTGAAAGAAAGCTTTATCTATGGTGATGTTTCACATGGTTAAGTAAAAAGACCAAAATACCCTCACATACATTATAGATAACATAGCATGCCAATTTCTTGAGGATGGGGAGATATTTGGAATTACACAAGTAAAGTTGTCTTTTGATCACAACATTGATTACCAACATGTGACGGTGGGTACAATATGAGCTTTTGGCCCACTTTTATTCCCACTAAAAGCCGAGACAATTGTATACAAAAAGATATATAATATTATTTTTGTAAGTGTCGTTTATCAAATCAAATGCTTCATCGTTTTCTCACTGAATATATATCATTTTTTTATTGAAAAGGAGAATTTTATATGGTAAGAGGTAAATCTATAGGGTCAAGTTTAACAGAAAAATTCTCTAATAAACAGAAAACCAAGTAATACCATCGTAGCCCTCCATCTGGACCGTATATACTTGTGCATACGGGTACTTTTGTAATATGCACATGTGCATATGAATGCACTTGTACATGAAACCCAAAAAGAACTCATATTATCAGTATCCATAAGTGCATACGGTCCAGATGGAGGACTACAAGGGTGTTCCTCAGTTTTTCCATTTTTTAAGGTTTTTTTCTTGAACCTTCCTCTATATATGTAATCTTTAAATATATAGAACTTACTACAAATATGGTAAATAATATGGATAATAATATTTTTATTAAATATCTAAAGTGTACTAATATTTTATGTACACATGTTTTAATTGTTGTGTTGTCAATTCCCATATCATGCTTCTACATTTAAGGAAGTATGAACCATTTGGATGTTTACTTGTTTGTACAATATTTTAGTGAAATTTCAGTTTCTTTTATTTTATTAAGCATTGAAAACATAATGAAGAAAAGAATAAATATATGTGTGTTTCATTTTATAAAAATCATAATAAATATTAAAAATATGACAAATCAAGAATAAAACAAGCCAAAGACTTTTTCCCATTTGTTTTATTGACGTCAAAAAAAAAAAAAAAACTAACTGCAAATGTTCTTTTTCTTTTTAAGAAAATGTTTTCTTGTTTGTTTATGAAAATCAACAAAAAGAAAAAACCTGAGTTTAGGTGTTAAAATCAATGAATATTTAGTTTCATAAGATCTATTGGAGATTGTTATATGCATTCATCTTAAAGTTTGGATCATACTAAATCATCGTTCGAAAATAGAAAAAAGTAACTCATAATACTGATATATGTAGGTAGAAAATTAATAAGGATATAATTAGTTTATCTAATATAGACTCAAAGGAAACTTAAATAAATAGAAAACTAGGGAATACCTTACTAGACCTTCATCTGGACGGTATGTATTTGTACATATAGGTAAATTAAGCTGTTTTTTGGTTTTTATGTATATATACATTGTGCAATATTTAACCTTAAAAACAATATAATTATGTCAACAAAATTACCTTTTTAGTTAGTTAAAGGTGAAACCGACACAATTATCAAATCATATTTAACCTTAAAAACGATATAATTATGTGATTTTTAAATACCATGCTTTTTGTAATGGATGCTTTTTGGAGCTTCTTTTCCCATCTAAGGTAATCAAACATGCAAAAGTTTTGCTGGTAACTTTTACAATTAACTACAAAAGTCAAAAGGATATATGAAAATTATAATAATGTTTTATAGGTTTTAACTTTATAGCTACAGATAACGTGAAACATCGCAAATAGTTTTTATATGACGTTTTAGGATCTTTTAATAAAATTTTAAGATATTAATAAAGCGTTGTATTAACTTATTTATTATGTTTACTGTAAGTGTTCCATATATATAGTTTTTTTTTAGAAAAAAGGTTGTTTTTTTTTTTGGAAGAGGTATCCCAGACCACATTGGGTCCAGACTAATCCTCGGTAATTTTGNGCTCGAACTCGGGTTCACCACTATGTAGTGCCCAAGCCTTTACCACTAGGCTAACACTCCTTTGGTAAAAAAAAAAAGGTTGTTTTTATAAGGTAACTTTTCAAATAACAACATAAAATATTCATAATACATTTTTATTTTTGAAGTGTGTTAAAAATCCATGATATATTTATGGATCTCATTTGTATGATTTGAGGAGAAACAAAATATTACTTGTGTTTCATTTCAAGTACAAATGGAATAAACTCCTATGTGATACAGATTTCGACACACACACACACATATATATACACATACACTATATAGCTGATACGTTTTATTATGACATGATATTACAGTGAACTCAGATGAATGCTTGATGACAAGAATGCAAGAGATGTCACTTGACTACCATTTTAAAGTGGAGCAAGAATCGGGTTCTTCTACTTATGCATTCTTTGGCTTCAATGGTAATCAAACACGTACAAAAGTTCCATTGATTTTGGCAGATTTATTAGTTATTGCATACAATTTTTACAATAAGATTGAGGTTTATAAGATGTTCCAAATATATAAGTGTTTTAATAAACTATTCTATAAGACTTCAGTTTATAAGAATTAATACCAATCACTTATATATCTTGTGCAAAAAATGTTGTAATAAGTTTACGTCTTAACAAGTTTTATGATACTTTTGAAATAAAGTATTCTGTTAAATTTTCTATATGACATTTATATGAGAAAATGTCTTATGAAAAAGACTTCATAAGACGTTTCTCAAAAGTGTTATGTAAATAATATTAATGTGACATTTTATTTGAAATTTGTATTAAAAAGTTTGTTTGAACACCCAAAATGTCATAGAAGCTAATTGCAACATTTTTACATACAACACGTAATTGCTTGACTAATTTTAAGATTTGCTTATTTCTTTTAATATAAATTGAAGTGTAAATAAAAATTTACACTTTTAAACTTGTAGGGACCGCTGGAGTTTGGCGAATGGCTGCCCTTAACGAGGCTGGAGGATGGAAGGATCGTACCACAGTCGAAGATATGGATTTGGCAGTCCGAGCTTTTCTTAAAGGGTGGCAGTTCTTGTACATTGGTTCACTAAAGGTAAACTATCTTTCGTTTATAGAGAAAGCAATATGACAAAACTGGGTCTACAGGACCTAAAAAATGTTTAAGATTCTTAATCAACTACTCATAAGAAATAGTTCTATAGGACAAAACAATTGTGCATCATATGTATAAGTGTTACAATACTTTTGAACATCTTAACTATTGCAACGTTTTATATGTGACACATAATTGTTTGTTAATATTAAAACTACAAAAAATAAGTTTATAGGACGCCTAAAATAAATAAGCGTCCTAATTAAGTATTTTATAGAACTAATGTTTATAGGACCAAATAAAGAAGTGTCATATCTAAAAGTGTCACAATAAGTTTATAGGATGTTTTTTTAACGTAATAACAAGTTTTTTGGGACAATTTCAAAATAAAGTGTCGTATTAGCTAATGTTATAGGATACTTTTGGAAAGCATCTTATAAATTCATCTTTTTACAGGACAAGTGCATTTATAGGATACTTTTTCAAATAGTGTCGTATAAAATAGTTAATAGAATACTTTATTCTAAAAATATTGTTAGGACGTCCAAAATCGTCCTATAAACTTTTTGTAACACTTTTAGATATGACGTTTTTTGGTTTAGTCTTATAAACTTTGGTTTTATAAAACACCCGATTAACACGTTTATTTATTTTAGGCATTCTATAAACACGATTTTATTGTTGTAAAAATTAAGTCCTATAACTTAATTTTATAGTATTGCTTTTGATGTAAATATAAACCATTTGATATAATAATCTTGGGGGCTTTTTTTACATTTTTGTTTCAATATATATAGGTTAAAAATGAATTGCCAAGTAACTTCAAAGCTTTGCGTTACCAACAACACCGTTGGTCTTGTGGTCCAGCAAATCTTTTCAGGAAAATGGTTTTCGAGATCATAAGGAATAAGGTATGATTATTGGTATAATTGTTCTTTAGTTTTAAAATATATTCGATCAGTTATAATGTTATTGATCTTTTACTTGTTGTTTATTCAGAGAGTGCCGTTACGGAAGAGGATATATGTGATATACAGTTTCTTCTTTGTAAGAAAAATTGTAGCTCATATTGTTACTTTTGTGTTCTATTGTGTTGTCATTCCTGCATCTGTGATGGTGCCTGAAATCGAGATTCCAAGGTGGGCTACAATTTATATCCCGACCACCATCACACTTCTGAATGCAGTTGGGACACCCAGGTTCTTAACTCTCATATTCCTTACAACAAAATCGTGTTTATAGTACAATAAAAATGTTTTTAAGTACCATAATAGTCTATCTTATAAGACTTAAGTTAAAATAATGAGAGACTTGTGTGCCATATGTAACACCATATGTAGAAGTGTTACCATAAGTTTATAGAATATTTTATCGGACATCTTAACAAGTTTTTTAGAACACTTTTGAAATAAAGTGCCCAATTATATTTTTTGTAGACACTTCTGAGAATTGCCATAAGAAGAATTCCTTTTACGAGACACTTGTTTTTATACGATTTTTTTTCATATAATGTATAAAAATCATCGGACGTTTTATTCAAAAGTATTCTAAAAACTTGTTTAGATGTCTGAAAATGCCATTTAAATTTATTTTAACACTTTTGCATAGGACGTACATGTGTTTGATCTTATAAACTCAAGTCCTATAAAAACAATACAATTTGACGTCCTATAAACCCCATTTTATGATAACATATTTTTATTAAGAAAGAAATATACGTTCTTATTTCCATTTTGTAGGTCTTTCCATTTGGTGGTGTTTTGGATCTTGTTTGAAAATGTCATGTCCCTCCATCGGACAAAGGCTACCTTTATTGGACTTTTTGAGGCTGGGCGTGTGAATGAATGGGTTGTCACTGAAAAGACCGGGGATGCTTCCAAGGCTAAAGCGACAACTAAACAACTTAAAAAATCCCGCTTCAAAATAGGTGAAAGGTACGTTCATTTGACTAAAAGAAGCATGCACAAAAAATATCTAAAGACACTACAGCAAAATCAGATGTATAGGACATCAAAATTGTTTAAGTGTTTAAATAGACTGTTTTATAAGACCTTTGTTTTCAAGATCAAATAATTATGTGTCATGTTTAAATGTATAATAATAAGTTTATAGGACGTTTTCTTTTACGTCTTAACGACTTTTTAGACAATTTTGAAATAAATTCTTCTATAAGTATTATTTTTTCCAAGATACTTTTGAGATTTGTCATATGAACACATTTTTTTATATAACACTTGTTTTTATATGACATTTTCTCATATAACGCAAAAAAAAGTAAAATTAATGACTTTATTTCAAAGTTGTTTTTAGGAAGTTGTTAAGACATCCAAAATTATCTTACATACTTATCGTAACACATTTTACACAGGACACACAAGTGTTTGGTCCATAAACTTAGTTCCCAGCTATAAAATAGTCTATAATGACACTTTGGATATTTTTGGTATCCTATGAACCCAATTTTGCTATAGGGAGATGATCCTAGAGGGTCCAGGAAGCAATTGCTCAAACATGGTTCCAATTAGGGGCCATTTACTAAATATTTACCTAGTAAATGCTTACTGGATCATTTACCTTACCGGATAAACATTATAAGGTCCAAGAATCTTTTATGGTAAGGGCAATGATTAGGATGGAGAGTCTTACCTGGAAGTGAGGGTGATAACTCTTACCCGACAAACGCTTATCGGGTATATTGTTACATACGATACTGTTTTGATGGACTACAATCTTACCTGGTAAAGTAAATAAGAGTCTTAAATCTTAGTGCTAAGCGCTTACCAAATAAGCGTTTTGGTAAACGACCATTCACTCTCCCTATTTAGCTTTAAATAATAATAGAAAATAGACTTCAAAGTAACTTATAAGCTAAAATATGATTATTTGGAACCCATATAGGCTTCTTCTGCTAGAGATTGGTGTGGGTTGTTTCCTCGTGGTATGTGCTTGCTATGATCTTGCATTTGGGAAGTACCGCTACTTCATTTATCTCTATATACAAGCTATAGCCTTCTTCATCATGGGATTTGGCTATGTTGGCACTCAAGTTCCCAACTTATAGATGACGTTCTCTTTCAACTCAAGTATGTCCACATGTTGATCAGAAGTCATCTTATGCTCGCTCCCTTTCATTCATTTGGTATATCATGCAAGTGCCGTATGAGGAAATGCAATTATCATTTACTCTGTCTACTTGTTACTTTTGGCTGTATATAAGAAACAAAACAATGCAAAGCTTGCTATTCTTTTACAATATCATAAACGTTTGGCTGCTCTTCCCGAAAGTTGGGTTTTTGTTTTTGTATTTCAAAGACAAGATGTAAGAGCAGCGAAATGTTCCGTACAAAGAAGAAAATAACGAGACGACAAAAAAAGAAGCAAAAGTTGGGTGTGGCTTCACCGAAGGTTATAAAGTAGAAGGGCTTATTTGTTGTTCTTGGATTTTGTAGGTCTTGTTTTGTAATTTTGATTCAAGTTTGTTTGTACTAGAATTTCATTATTTAATATAATAATTTGTACGATAATCACGTGAAATAAAGGCTTTTAAATAACTTTTTAAAATCCATAATTTATATTTCACCTAATATTATTTTAAAAAGTTCACGTTGAACCATACTTGCTTGTTAGGTACGTTTGTTTCGTTTAATTTATAATAAATAATATTCGGATCTTCCATAACGTTAATTCGGCTTTTATTAATTTAGTTGAGATCATATATGTTTTCATAAGACTTTGTTAAACCATATACATAATAATAGATTTTTACAACAAATATTGTAAATGAAGTGTTTTTGTTATATATGTTTCGATGATATTTCAACATTCACCATGTTTTATGTGAATTTTTATTGCTTTCATGGTCTTGTGACTCTCACATCTTATGTGAACCTTACACACACATAAAGAGAGGTTCAAATGAGAAGTGCTAAAAAAACAAGAAGTAAAGAAGTGATCTCCACCACTCATCCGGTAAATAAAGACGACTTTTGACCGGTCATGAAGGATGCGATTCACGGAGGGTGGAGATGATTCAAGGAGGGTGAACCGGTCAAAGACGCCTTTATTGACCGGATGAGTNCACACATATATGTATAGAGGGAGGTTCATACGAGAAGCATGTCAATTTAAGAGAAAGCGAGGAGCAATCTCAGCCACACATCTTCGGTTACGCTGGATGTAATCACGGAGGATTGACGC
>LUCG01065517.1:0-10171 GCA_001633085.1 Carthamus tinctorius | reverse complement strand
GTTACCGCCGGTGCCGGTGACGGTACCGGCCCGGTACCGGGCCCATAGCGGATGGCCTAATTAGGTATTTAACAATCTGTGAGACAGCTTTTAATTAGACCAAGATATCATTAATGTGTTTGTTAAATAAATTGATTACACTAAGGCTATGATTGGATGGACTAGCTTATAAGCTAGCTGGTAGCTGATAAGCTAGATGATAGTTGATAAGCTAGCTATTGATTGATAAGCTTGCTAGTAGCTGATAAGCTAGCTTATGAACAAATTATGTTTGGCAAAAACTATGAGTATGTAAAATGACCAAAAAGGGTATCTTTGAATTTAATAATTAATATGAATAAGAGTATAATTGGAAAAAGCTACAAAAAGCTCCTCATAAGCTACTCAAAGTAGCGTTTCAAAAAGCTATCTTATAAGCTAGGTTATAAGCTAGCTTCTGGTACATGTTTGGATGAACTAGCTTATAAGCTAGCTTATCAGCTAGCTTATTTTTGTTAAACACAGCCTAAGAAGAGCATCAAATTATAATTCATCTTTGACATGTAATAGAACAATGAAAAAAATAAACGATATACTTGGCTGAGCTCGCTTGGTGTCTTTCTTTGTGCCTATCCATAGTCTCCTGTATCGCCTCTTTCTAGCATCTTGCTAAATGTTTGTTTTAATAGATCTTTTTGGTCCACTAGGCAGGGGTGCTGGCCTTGCCAAAGCTCCTTGTCTAGTGTGCTCTTTTGCTTTGCCGTTTAAAAAAAAGTTGAAATCAATAACTACATACGTATTCATGGGTTGACCTATGTATTCCGAGCATGCTCTCTTACAGCCAAGTAACTCATTTTAGCAAGTAAGATCTAAAGAAAATGAAATGTACACTCGCTAAACTTTAAGGATGCTCCAAGATATTATAAAATATAAGAAACGTCAACCATTGAAAAAAAATACCTCAAAATCAACGAAAAAGCTGAAAAGTGTCTTGGCATTAGACAAAAAAACTTCAAAAATTCCTATAGCGGTGGAATTTGGCTCAAACCACTTTGATTTACCTTAATGGTGCAGCCATTCGGCAAAAATCCTGGGTCCACCAACGGTATCATCAAATACACAATAAATTGAAATGCCACTAGGATCATTTTGTCAAAATCTTAACATAAAAGTCAAAAATCCTATTTTATATTTCTTGCAAGAAATTAAAGAATAACATTATTTGTTAAGATCGTGAGTGAAGAAGGGAGCAAATGACAAGATTCATGCGATATCGTATGAATGAGATGATTAATAAAAATCCCAAATCAAACACTATATATACCCCCCCATAAACACTACTGCTACTCACAACACACACTGAACAAAACCAATACCAACCCATCTTTTCCTTCATCTTAATTCACACACAAACAATGCCTTCAATCCTCTCTCTCTTTCTCTCCTTTCTCTACTTCATTTCTTCATCATCATCATCTCCAACAACCAATCCTTCTTCCCACTCCTCGTTACAGTTTTCTTCGACCTTAAGAAAAACCGGCCAACAGTTGATCAAAGACCTCAATTTGCACCCAAATCTTGAAGTCAACATCTTTAAGCCATCCACCAATTCTTCTAACGATGAATTCAAAGTTTTTGAATCCGGAATTGTTGAGAAACGGTTGTCGTTCCAGGTTCTTGGCGAATCTGGTGCAACCGTGCAAGACCTGGCTCAACGGGCTGGATATTTTCATCTCCAGCATACCATAGATGCAAGGTATGTTTCTTGACTTTTTTTCTTGCCTTCAATTTAATGCAAAAAGATTCCATTTTTACTTAATAACCCATCAATTCTTTTTATGAAAAAAGAATTCTTTCTTCCTGGGTTTTGGTTATTTAATTGGGAAAGTTACCTACCCTTGAAAAAAGATCTTTATGATTAGGTAAAAGTGGATACTTTGAGTCTGTTGGTGAAAAAATTTGACCAGTCTTGTTATTCTCTGGTAGACTTCACATTTTGGAATCTTTAGAGGACATGTGAGTAGGGTCCAAAAAAGACACATTCTAATGATTCCACCAAACAAGGGCACTGCTGTCTAATTGTACTTTTACCACAGTTTTATGCATATTCTTTCCCCTATGTTTTTGGAGATCAAAATTTACCCCAATAAATCAAAAACAGTATTTTCCTTTGTAAACCATATATAAGAAAGACTATGTTGCTAAACTGAATTGGTTTTTACCTGATATAGCTAAAGATGATGTGTGCAGGATGTTCTATTTTTTCTTTGAATCAAGAAAAGCCAAAGCTGACCCTGTGGTCATATGGCTAACAGGAGGACCAGGGTGCAGTAGTGAATTGGCTCTTTTCTACGAAAATGGTCCTTTTAAGATCACCAACAACTTGAGTCTTGCCTGGAATGATTATGGTTGGGATAAGGTAGCTTTCTGTTTATGGACTAAACTCCTAATGCTTTCAAGTATTGTACTGTTCTGTACCACCCATCGATTCATGCAGTTGATTTTGTTTGACCACAGGTTTCCAACATCATATTCGTTGACCAACCTACTGGAACTGGTTTTAGCTATAGTTCTAGTGATCAAGACATTCGCATTGATGAAACTGGTGTTAGCAATGACCTCTACAACTTCTTACAGGTCTGTTTACTCATAGACCATAGCTTATTATTTGAGCTTGAAAAACCCTCCTCTCTTAAACCATAAACTAGCTTATAAGCCGTCTTTTTGAATGCTACTTCAGATAGTTCTTCAATAAGCCCCATGAGCTTTTTTCACATTTTTTTTTCCAATTAATGCCCCTTATATGGTAGAATTAAGTAATTTTCAACATGTAGTCTTGAGTCATTTTACATTGTCATCTAGCTTATTGGCTATAGTTTATAAGCTAAGAGCTAGCTTATTAGCCAACAACTAGTTTTTCAGCTAACAGCTAGTTTGCCAAACATAGCCATAATGGTGTTGAAATGGAAACTACGTTCCTTCATCCATCTAGGGGACTCTAACCTTGTAACCGCAGGCATTCTTCAAGGCACATCCGGATTTCGTCAATAATGACTTCTACATCACGGGAGAATCATATGCAGGACACTACATTCCAGCCTTTGCCGCTAGGGTTAACCAAGGAAACAAGAACAAAGAAGGGATTCCTATAAACTTGAAGGGGTTCGGAATTGGAAATGGGCTAACTCATCCTGGAATCCAGTATCAAGCCTACACAGATTACGCCTTGGCCAATAATGTGATTTCTAAATCTGAATATAATCAAATAAACGAAAAGATTCCAGCTTGTGTACAGGCAATCAAACAATGTGGTAATCCTTAATCTTTCTAGTTTTTCCCCCTTAAATGTTGTTCATTTTCGTTATCATTATGGAATTGTCTAAGCATGCAATTGTGTGTTTTTCCAGGCACAACGGGTACATTCACATGTCAAGTGGCCCTCAACAGTTGCCAACAAATTTTTGAGGATATACTTTCTGTTACAGACAACATAAATGTAAGAACTTGTTACAGAAAAACTCAACATATGTAGAAAGTTGACCATTCCGTCATGATTTTTTTTCTTATTTGCAGTACTACGACATAAGGAAGAAATGTGAGGGAACCTTATGCTACGACTTCTCAAACTTGGAAAAATTTCTAGTCCAATCATCAGTTAAAACAGCATTAGGAGTACCGAGTAATATAGAATTTGTTTCATGTAGTGATAGAGTGTACCAGGCAATGATCAACGATTGGATGAGAAATCTTGAAGTCGGGATTCCAGCACTTCTGGAACAGAACATTAAACTGCTTGTATATGCTGGAGAATATGATCTTATTTGCAACTGGCTTGGTAAGTCGACTTCTTCCAACCTGCAAAAAGTTCAAACCTTCTGCAGTTATGCCAATTTATTGAAGAAAAAAAACGAATGTTTTGCAGGGAATTCGAGATGGGTTCATGCCATGCGATGGTCTGGGCAGAAAGATTTCGTTGCAGCTTCAGATGTTCCATTTTTGGTTGATGGGAAAGAAGCTGGGATTCTAAAGAATCATGGGTCTCTCACTTTCATTAAGGTTCATGATGCTGGACACATGGTTCCTATGGATCAACCGAGGGCTTCACTACAGATGTTGGAGCTATGGATGACAGGGAAGCTTACTCCACCGAAAAAGGGCACGATTGCACCTCTCTGATTGTTTCGCAGGATCTCAAGAAAAAGAAAACCACAAAAAGCTTCCATTATATTAAACAGATACATGCATTGAATGCATTTGCAGTTTGTGTGCATATTCATCATAAACAAAGGAACAGGTCAACACTTTACATGTAATTAGATAGCAATTCTTATTCAGGGTTATACATTACATACATAATGCTGCTCGTTAGTTGAGCATTAATTTGGAGTTTTCGAATTTCAAATGTCTTCCAGTTTGATTTGAAAATTGTCAAGGTTTGGTATGGTTTATATATATTGTATAAGATGTACTAGAGTGGAAGCAATTTGGAAACAAAAAACTGAAAAATAGCTTCGTCAATGTTGAATCTTGAAAGTTCAAAGTAAGAATTTCCATGGGAGTGATCAACTCTTTCTAACCAGTAAAGATTGTAAATGAGTAACTTTTGATAAAATTGTTAGAATGTAAATGCAAAAATAACTCCCTTGACAGGGTGTGTCCAAAATCACTCATCCTTGCAAAGGGTATTGCATTTTTGCAAGAAAAATGGTTTAGTTGCAATAAAAATCCAAAATAAGTGGTTCAAGACTCCATAACTTGCAGAAACAATTAATAGTTGCATGGACTGATTGGATTTGAACCATGATCAGGAGAATAGGATTTAAGTTTCAAAACTGGTTTTTACACAAATCTTCTTGCTGAAGGCAGTAGAAGCATGCTCCTGAACAGGGCTTAATTCTAACCAATCTATCAAGCAATGAGATATGAAAATATAACTTCAAAGAAGAATGACGTGCTCTATTCAAAATCCCACAAGAACTACACGTTAATTACCAATGTGCACATGTTATCCTAAAAAAAGCAAAACTTTAAGCTGTTTGAGATGAACAAATCAAAGATTTCCACAATAGATCTATTTAATGTACATATTTCTCATGCGTATTTTTCTTGTCTAAACAATGAAGGCTTATACATCAAGAGCGATACGCAACAAAAATTTGGACCACTTCTAACATTTTGTCTTTGTTGGATTGTGTATTGCCATTGAAGGTTTGGCTTGTAAAACAGCAAGATCTTATTTTGACACAAAATATAGCCTAAAAATATCACAACTTAACAGAAGTAGTAATACATTAAATGTTAACAATAAATCATCATGTAGAAGGTGAACAAAAATGCCATTATTCTGACTGACGTAGATGCCAAAATTATTGTGTGCAAGAGGGTTTTCGTCTGGAAATCTATTTTAAAACCCTATATAAGTCCCTAAATCTCGTACACACTTCATAGAAGTGAAACACAAAGAAACACTTAACCCCAATGGTTCGAGCTTTCATTTACCTTTTTCTCCTTGTCCTCATAAGTCAGCGTCTCGTCTCATCCGCTAGATCCCAGTTGCATGATCCTTCCTCAACTTCACTGCATACAAGAACTGGATATGGACTCATTACGCAATTGAATTTACACCCAAAACTAGATGTTAACATCTTTAAGGCAAACATATCTGATTCTGTCAGCACTGCAGATTCCAGGATTGTTGAAAAGCAGTTAAGACTCCCAGTTCTTGGCCATTCAGGTGCTTCGATTCATGACCTTTCTCATCTTGCAGGATATGTTCGAATCAAACACACCATAGGTGCAAGGTAACTTTTGTTCATCACGATAATATGTAGAAACAAGAAATTGCCAAAAGCATAGTTCGATTAGAATATCAAAAATATCAAACACTAAATATAAATTAACTAGGTTTCCAGGATGTTCTACTACTTTTTTGAATCAAGAAACAGGAAGGATGATCCTGTGGTTATATGGTTGACCGGAGGACCAGGTTGTAGCAGTGCGGTGGCTCTTTTTTATGAAAATGGTCCATTCCATCTAACTAAAAACTTATCTCTTGTCTGGAATGACTATGGCTGGGATAAGGTATGTCTCTAAGTATTCTATCATACAACCATTAAAATAAGTAATTGTAAAATTCGGACTGGTATGGCAGGTTTCCAACATCTTGTACATCGACCAACCTACTGGAACTGGTTTCAGTTATAGTTCTAGTGAAAAAGACATTCGACATGATGAAAAGGGCGTCAGTGACGACCTTTATGACTTACTGCAGGTGTAGTATTTCTTTTTCCAAAGGAAATGGAATGATTTAACCGTTAGATCTCATATCCTGAACATAAAAATAAAAAACTAATGTTGAAACCTGCAATGAATAACAGGAGTTTTTCAAAGTGCACCCTGATTATGTGAAAAACGACCTCTACATAACTGGAGAATCATATGGGGGGCATTACATTCCAGCTTTTGCTGCCCGGATAAACCAGGGGAACAAGAACAAAGACGGCATTCATTTAAACTTGAAGGTAATGTTACGATGCTCTGACCCTTCTAAACATTTCCGGTTTTACTCTGTGGAAACCTTTTTGTAATAGTGCCAGTTTTTGCGCACTTTGACTAATCCTGTGGCCCTGAACATAACACAAGGAAAATCCCTGTGGCCTCAAAAGACTCGAACAGGCCAACTATTGGGAGATCCCCAAGGCCTAACCTTTATGTGCCACTTGAGCTAGTTGTTTTTACTCATCAAATTATGACTAACTGAACAGGGATTTGCAATTGGCAACGGACTCACCGAACCTGGAATCCAGTTCAAGGCAAACACCGATTTTGCTCTGCAAAATCATTTAATCAACAGACAAGACTACAACAAAATAAATCAGATAGTGCCGGAGTGTGAAAAGGCGGTGAAGGCATGTGGTAAACTATCTGTAATCTATTTCTTTAACCTTGATATATTTTTATCAAAGCCACATACTTGAATATGTTCTGTTTCCAGGGACAGATGGTAAAGCAAGTTGCCTTGATGCACTGGACATATGTCAGAAAATTCAAGAAGAGATTCTGTCCATTAGCCATATATGTGTAAGCACTTAGATATCGTACAATCATAATTGATGATGCAAATGCAACACATATGAGGTTAACCGACTATCGAAACAATTGCCGCACAACCTTGTGTTTCATGGCAGGTTTACGATTTGAGGAGGCAAAGTTGCTACAATTTCTCAGGAATGGTAGAATTCTTGAGCATGCCATCAGTGAAAAAGGCATTAGGGGTACCACAGGATATAGAGTTTGTGTCATGCAGTCCTATGGTGTATCGAGCAATGAAGGAAGACATCATGAAAAACCTTGAAGTTGGCCTTCCGGCCCTTCTGGAGGAGGGCATTAAGATGCTTGTATATGCTGGAGAATATGATTTCATTTGCAACTGGCTTGGTAGGATTCTTTCATGAGCAACTTTCTCACCATCTTTGAAATGAACATCTGATCAATGTTTCTTCTTGATTATTTGAAATGAGCACGGGTCTTGAACATACAGGGAACTTTAGATGGGTTAATGCCATGAAATGGTCTGGTCAACCAGATTTTGAAGCATCTACATTTGGTCAATTTATAGTAGATGGAAAAGAAGCGGGACTGCTAAAGAACCATGGCGCTCTCACTTTCCTTGAGGTATCAATGTGTGTGTTAACATATGCATATATCTAAGGAGCTTTATTAGTTTCATAAAATCGACTTTGTGTCTCAATCAGGTGCATGACGCTGGCCATATGGTTCCCATGGATCAACCAAAGGCTTCACTGCAGATGTTAAAGATGTGGATAGAGGGAAAACTGACCTTACCAGGAAAAGAAGGTTCCAAAGCTCCAATTGGATTGATAAACATTCAAAAGAGACCTGCATAAAACATTTATCGTATCTGTCATCCGTCACCAAACAACATTAATCTCATACAAATGTAGTTAATACTACTTACAATTATACATCAATAAATTTGGAAAAGAGAAGGAAGCTAATTACGCAATGTGTTCAAATGAAAGACTTACCGACATGTTTGTGTACCACTCTGGTTGTCTTTTCTCTTTTTCTTGTTCAGCAAATACTTATACACCTCTACCACTTATGGTTCTCCTAAAAATAACGCGTTAACAACCTTTTCGGCTTTTCATAAGAACAACACAGGATGCAAGAAAACCCCAATGGGGCAGCCTACTGGTTAAGGCTTGGTGTTGGGGAAACACCCACCCANTTATAGAACCTTTTTAAAAAAAAAAAAAAAAAAACACACACACAGGATGCAAGAAATTTCTTGATTGAAATGGTTATTTTTTTTAAACTTTCCACACGTCAATATAGAGGCTCAAGGTCAAGGCTGCGATAATTCCATCCAAAAGTGCGATACCATATTTAAAGTAAATATAATTTATACGGCAAATACTTGCATACCCTCCTCACCTTTGATGAGGTTTGAACCCTTAACCTTATGGAACCTGCACTGTACCAGTAACCTGGATATTGTTAGGCCAATAACCCTTTGGTGTGATCCCGTATCTGTATAAACATATCGTCTCCCTTGTTATTATTCCTCCATAAACAACATTTTAATCAGGAAGAATTCAGGACCAGGTACGATCCAAAGAGATCTTTTAGGATGTGTATATGCGAAAGAATAGTAGATTACTAGCAAAATTTCGGACTTAAAAAGCAAGAAATTTAATTTCCTTTAAACTGCACAACAAATTAACCATAGTCCATGATTAAGGAATAACAATAAAGTATAAACAATCAATCTGGAAAGATACAAGTATGAAAAACACAAGGCAGTTAACAACCAGCTCTCACTCCATATAGTTCCCTCAACGTATCCATTACAGGTTGAAAGCCAGATTTCAAAGGAACAACTGATACAACTCTCTGATGCTGTGCATTGCCATTCTTCGGTTTCGAAAGTGTAACCCTCAACATCTCTCCCTCCAGAATCTTACTTGCAGTCTCAGCTACCAAAAATGAAATATATTCCCAATCTGTTAGCTATTTGCATATACATCCATTATCACTGCCAGCAGATATGTTATTACTTACTATATCTCATGAATTTCAGTAGTATGTTTATCAAATAAATGCCAATAACATAGAACAAAAAGAACTTATGGTAAAGTAATTATTTGACTCCTTGAAGCATTCACCAACAGATTTATATAGCGATTCAAAGAACAAATTAAAATGATGAAGACAATTTTCTCAAATAAGGAATTTAGTACTAACCAGAAAAAGGATGATGTTTGGCGAAATCAATGAAATCCTGAGCAGAAGAACCAAACAGAACCCTAGCTGCGCGGTCAAACAGCACCACCACGAACACCTTCGTCTCCGTCGCTATGGACATGAGCACACGAAAGAGGGCGTTTCGAATCAGAACCAGATTGAGGAAGAGCGCTAGAGTTTCGAGTGAATAATGTGCAGTGATTGCAGGTGGTATTGGTTTCCGAGAGAGTTCTTTCGCAGGAGGAGCACACTGTGTAATACAAGGAAGTGTGATCGATGGCAACGACTGTGCAAATGGTGGTGGTTGGTTTCTCGGCTTCCATGGCGGTTGCCGATGGCCGGGAAGAACCAAAAAGGGGGTGGAAATTGACGTTTTAACTGTGTGTGTTTGGCGGTGGCAGGGAGATCGAAACCAAGGAAAGAGTTAAGAAGATTGGTTTGATGACTGGATCATCAAGCGGGGATAGCTCAGTTGGGAGAGCGTCAGACTGAAGATCTGAAGGTCACGTGTTCGATCCACGTTCACCGCATTTGTTTTCTGTTTTTCTAATTTTTACATTGCGTATCTTTTTTCTAACACATTTTATTTTTTTACTTGAAAATGGAAATAAATTGCAAACTAATTTTTCATTGCGAACGTAATAACAGTCGAGAACATGTTTACGTGGCATATTCGGTATGAATAATCCTGTATTATTTAGAATATGAACCGAATACTATTATCACGTTCGCAATCAAATTTAAGTCTCCATTTGAACCTGACCCTGTATATATATNNTTTTGGTTGTGAACGTGAGGACAGCCAAGAGCGCGACACGTGGCGGATGACTAGGCGCCACGTAAGCTCCACGGCAGATGACTGGGCGCGATTCATTGGAGGGCATTGAATTAAAGGAGGGGACCACACTCAAAGACGCCACGTGTC
>LUCG01065502.1:0-17940 GCA_001633085.1 Carthamus tinctorius | reverse complement strand
ATTGTTCATGTTCGTTTATTTAATAAATAAACAAACATAAACAAACTTCCCGCCGAACGGTTCGCTGAACGTTTGGTTCGTTTACAGCCCTAACTGTGAAGGTAAAAGAAAATGGAACGTTTAAAGTGAAAAACATTGTCAACATAAAAGAAATCCAAGCCTTTCATAGAAAAACACTATGAGGGTAAAAAAAATCTGAACATTCACAGTGAAAATATTGTGGAGGTAAAAAGAAAATTGAACTTTCATTGAGAAAAGCACTAGCAAAAAAAAAACTGATGGTGAAAGCCGAAACCCGAAATAAACGGACCGGGTTCAAGGACGATAAAGGAGACAGAGACGGGGAAAACCCGCTTACTTTAAACGAGGAAGGGGACGGGGATAAAGGGACCAATAACCGACCCGATTACCCGATTATATCCCCGAATCTTATTGCTTAGGTTTGATATTTCTAATGCGTTTCAACTTTAGGACTTTAATTTCCTTTCGGATATGTTTGGATAATGGATTCAAAAATGTTATGTGATTTTGTAAATCATTTTCCGAGACTTGTGGATTCGTGGTAAAGTTTAAACATTGATGGGGATCCTCACAGTGAAAAATAACCGTTTAAGGTAAATGGTTATCTCACGGTGAAACCCGTTTAATTAATCGTTTACATTAAACGAGGATACATGTTTCTCTGCGGTTTTCCCCGATTACCCGATGGGGATCCCCATTTAATTCCCCATGGTTTTTTAACCGGGGACAGAAACGGTCTTTTAAATGGGGACCGGTCTCACAAAAACAATTTAATCTTACGTGAACATGAACCTATATAATATATAGAGAAAGGTTCATGCGAGAAACATAACTTTTTAGGAAAACGTGAGAACAAATCTCAACCACTCATCCGGTCAATAAAGACGGCTTTGATCGAGCCACCCTCCTTTAATTATCTCTACCCTCCCATGAACTGCGTCAATCATCCGTGATCGCGTCCACCGTAACCGAAGATATGTGGCTGAGATTCACCCTCATCTTTTCTTAAACTGACATGGTTCTTACATGAACACACCTCATAATATATAACATAGCTTGTAATATAATTTCTATTGTATCATATTAACTTAAAAGGTCATCTTTGGAATTATCTTTCATTACTCTAGCTTTTAGCCAACTTTTAAAGTGATAGCTTAGTATAAAGAATATATATTTTAAAGTGATATCTTGGAATTATTCAGGTTCATAAGCTACATTTTGTAAATCAAATTGGCATATTTCAATTCACTTTGACAGACTACATCTTGTAAATCAAACAGCAGAATAAAAAATTGATCATATACATTATAAATGAGTACATTCATGCAGATACAATGCAAATAAAGATATTAATTATGCTAAAAACAAAAGCAAGAACACCAGTTTAAATGGATGCATTACCTAGACCCAGAAACTGGTGGTAGCTTGCAAAGATGATGGTACACATTTGTGCATCAATTAACCCTCCGGTTCAGCAAGATTCGCATATGATTAAGATTCACGATAACCAGCAGACATTTGGGGCTTATTCGTGTCACCATCCAGAAACTCGGACCTTAACTTCATGAGCAATCGTCCTAAATAATTGAGGCCTTCGCCATCTCGGCCTCCACCCCAGAAGAGATCGTGAGGAGAGGCTTCAACGAGTACACAACCAGCCGTCAGTAGAAGCATGGAAGTCAAGTGTGGGTAAATTGAGAACTTGCATTTCAAGGCCTTGTACATCACCTCCGTCTTCACGTTTTCCCAATCGGACCTTACCTGCATAACCAACGTGTATTATCAACATCTCAAAGAAAAACCACAAATCGACTTCTTGAACCAATTTACTTGATTTTTCATTGCAAAATAATAGTATTAAAGAAATACTACACCTAGTGGAAGAAAAGATTAAACCAAATAAACTCCCTACATAATTTGAACAAACACCGTTACTGCACACTGCACAGCCTACGCTACGTGAAGAAGCTCTAATATCACCCATCATTATTGCCCAAAACTCAAGCATACATCAAGGTGTTGTTTGTTTTAAAAGAAACTCTTAAGAAACTCTTAAGTCTTAATAGATCAGACTTTTTACATTCAGACCGTTTTTTTATTTGTTTCAAACCCTATTAACTCTTAAATACATCTGAAATAAGAAGTGGTAACCGAGCTTCTTAAATACCTCTTAATGTCCGCTCAGGTTCACAGATTGTCTCCTTTCTTTCAAGACTTCCAAGTTCGTACGACTTCCAAATTGATCTCGACCCAAATCGAGATCAAATCCACTCGATTTAGAAAATAACTTGTCTTATTGATTCAGACTTCAGCACCACCTCTTATTAATAAGAAGTGAAATAAGACTTCAGAATTTAGACCTCTCAAAAAACAAACGGGACCCAAGTCTAAAGATCACATGTCAGGCCTTCTATCACCATAATCGGTAGAAAATGAAAACCCTTATGGCCGAACAAGGTTTCCACCTTGAGTTACTCATTCATAATCGGTAGAACCTGCCATAATAGCCCTAATATATTTTTGTTCCCTATATATCAGTTCTATAAACACGGGTTTCTTGGTTACATATTTTTAGCGGTCAGATAATTCTAACTTGAAACTTGGAAATTCTTCTTTTACCTTTCCTATATTGAGTTGAATTTAGAAGTTGACTCACATTAACAAGTGTGTGGAAGGCATACCATATCTGGGTGCTCCCTTTGTATCCTCCTTCCCATTCGTGCTGCTTCTTCGGGACTTTTTGCCAAATATATTGCCTCAACATGACTTCTTGCATTTGGGTTGCTCGACCCCACAAACTTGTGTGCCTGCATTTAGGGGGAAAACCTCAGATACAATCATATGGGATCATACAGTGACCAGCAACTGGTGCAGAAGTGCACATATGGGAAAATCACCTGATAATAGTGCTCTACACTTGGCCAAGTGATATAATCACCACTTTCATCAGGCAGTCGAATTGGATGAGGAGAAAAGTTGGAGAAACTGCCGTATGGGTCCCATGTCTTATAGAAGAATATGATTGGTGAATCGTAAGGAGATAAGGATGGATCAATTGCTGAAGTTTCGTCAACCGATGGAATGACAGGTGTCAGATCAGGAATTGGATGCAGATATCCACTAATAAGAATATCAGGTCCTATCTGCAATTTTAGTTCGGGGTTCAACAGAATATATACCGTCAGCAGTTTAACTTTCAAGGCAGATGAAAATTTGGTAACCATCAAACCTTCCTATTATGAATAAAGGCTAAATTTTTTTAATGTAATTGCACCAACCTGCTCATAACAAACATCAATTAATTCCAAAGCTTGTGTCATTTCAACCATCCCAAGTTCCCCAACTGGAGAAGGTGCATTCTTTCCACCAATTATCTTTGGAGCAACAAATGCATACACCTGCATTAGCAAATCATGTACATGATTAGTATCAAATATCAATAACTAAAACAAACAATGAATATGCATGACTAAGAAACGATGCGCATCTGTGGTTATTCCATGAATCAAACAGTGTTTGCTGCTAAAATCTAATATGGATATAATATAAGAAACATAAAATTCCATAGTAGCTTCAGAAAGAGTAGCATACATCAAGCAACAGCCGGACGGCTGGTCAGATACATTGAATAAAAAACGAAATAAGAAATCATGTGCAACCAGTTGTTAGTCAGGAAGTTATTCAAAAGCGAATAGTATTAACAGGTTGTTTAGAAGAATAAACAGATTTTTTTTAAATGCATGACCTTCCTAACAATAGAATACCTCTCCCTAACACAAGAATGCCTCAAAACCTGTCAAAACGTCATGCATTTGAAAAAACAAAAAAAAAAACTAACACACACAAGGTTATTCTCCTGAATACCCTTTATTAACCCTCTGCATTTCAGCAATATAAAGAGAAGAATTCACAACAAATTAAATTAATTTACCACTAAACAGAAGAACAAATGACTTTGTAAGCATATGACTCCTTTTAACGCATTTAGTAGAACAAGTAAAGCTTCATGATCAAACAGTACGACCAATTAATTAATTTACCACTAAACAGAAGAACAAATGACTTCAATGACAAACCTTGTGTATGACACCAGAGGAAATAGCAGAGGCAGATAATGTCCCTCCACACTCCCACAAGAGGGAAAGATGCCCACGATCATAAAGGTAGTCCACGACATCCTTAGGGTTCAAGATATCAAACTCCACTACTTCAACACCTTTAGACGCAAGAACTTTTTGGAAACTCCTTCTTGCACCTCTCTGAGTGAAGACTAATGTGGGTGCATCTCTGACATCCCAAAGATTTGCAACCTCCGGAAGATCAAGTGTTTGCGACATAACAATTCGCATAGGCAAATGTCCACCTCCATGTCTTGGAGTTAAACGCGGATCTATATTAAAAAATGTAGTGAGAAACTCAAGGACGCTTTCACAATATGCAGAATTTGTAGGTAGCATAAAGTTCCATACTATCATTGCGTACAGTATTTCCTCCTACAATAACTGCATCACTTCTACCACGTAGTTCAAAAACTCGAGATCTTGACTTTTTACTGCTTATCCATGATGCATGCCCACTACTAGCAGCAATTTTTCCTGTCAGAATATGGGGAATTGTTGACATATCTTTAGTTGTTAAACAACTTAGCCGGTTAGCATAACTCCATACTAGGAAAGAGATATATTAAATCAGCCTTGTTAGAGAGTGAAATTCAATACAAGTATCAAGTTTGTGATACTCACCATCAAGGGTCATTGCATACTTCAGAACCGAGAACGGAACTCGAGAAGCTGATCTATATAGCAAAGGAGCATTGACAAGGAGACAGGATTTTAGAGCGTCCTAGAAAAATACAATATACATTAATTTATTAGAAGGGAAGGACATAGGCATACATCATGGAAATTAACAGATTGAAAATTTCAGCATCATCCGCAATACCACAAAGGTACCAACACACTAAAAATTAAAAGCACTCTCATGCTTTATGCTTGGCAAGGATTTTTAGAGTGAGGTTTTTGTCCACATCCTTTCACTCGCATTTCATCCAACTTGCTTGATCAGGTATGCTTCTGAAAGCATAAGTCGGTATTAAACTAGCTGTTTCATGTCATGTTTATCTATTTCCCAATATCTATTTAATAACATTGATGAGTAATGTTACAAGAGAGTTGGTTAGCGTATGATGACAGATTTTTCTCTCTATGTTCTTGTAATCTTGTTAACTGACGAAAACAGTGTTGGTAGGGTGGTACGTTAAAATAAATATGAGTGTCCTATTGGAAGGTCATTTCTTGATAAGGAAAGATAATAAATCTTGTGGCAATCGTCCTATCAGTTTCTTTATCTTCAAATGTTGCTACTAAGTACTGATCATCTTAGATAACAAAACTTCTCCGGTGGGGAGGGGTAACCATGGCAAAAACAAAGTTAATCACATAGGGAACACTAATGATTATGTTATACCTCAACGGGGACACTTCGAATATCCTCACCAAGAACATCAACCTGCAGTCCTTCACTTCTCAACGCCTGAACAGCTTTTCCCCGGAGATGTTGCAATGGATGTCTGATGCCAATAACAACCCTAGCAATTCCTGCCTATGGATTAAGCCTCAGATGCATGTAAATTTGAAGTAATACTTTGCATTAAATATGAGTACCATGTCTTGTGACCAAATTCCTGTAGCTGTATATGATGATAACAGAAAGAAACGGAAGATAGCAAACATCAATAATCATCATATTTCTATTAAGAAACTGAACTCGGTTATTATTTCGCATTGCCAAACCGGAAGGTTATTTCGTCTAGAAGAAAATTATTCCAAGATGATAATGCAATCCAAGTAAAGACCCTGTTAGCAACTGTAACAATTTGTGTAAAATCAGTTCTTTGTGTGATGCTTTTTACTTTCAATTTCAATTGCAATATCATTTCACCATTCAAAGACAATTATTCCTAAAATTCAAGATTGTAATCAGAATAAAGGTACACAGTATGCAAACATATGAGTAAATAATAATAGATAGTTAACTAGGAGCCCAGGATAAACTAGATTTTGAAAACCCAACCACCTCAAGATTCCAACCAACTTCCGTGGTTTCATCCTTGAATATATAGCCAAACACTGATTATTGAAACTATATCAGACTACGGAAACTAGAATTTGGTTAGGAAAGAGGTACTTGTGGCCATTCCATACAATGCAAGAACATTAAAACACTTCACTTTGAAATGTTGTTTAGAACGCCAGATTAAAGCATAAGGTTAAAATTGAACTGAACATGGCTGTATGTTGAGTAGATAGTCGCACAACAGAGGTCTGTTGTTTCCATATATTAGTTTAAACATGATGCTAAAAAGGTGCTTTAGCATATCAAGAAATATATTTCTCCACAAAAACCCAAATGGTTAATACAAGTCCCTCTATCAGCAGAGGCTTGCTATGTAGCCCAATTATGAACATACATACCATCATCTCAATATTAAGGAACTATTATTAATTTATTATATCCTAAGAAGTCTTCATAGGGGCCACTTCAGTTGCCATTCTGCTTGAGTTTAACCTTATCTTCTCTAATTTACTTTCATCAATCACCTTCTTATTCTCAAATTCCCAGTCAGTATACAAACCGGCTCATCTTCTTGACCTCTGTTTCCAAACCATTGCCCAACTTAGGCTTAAGGGTGAAGCAGAAGTGATTAATTCTTCTAATTACCATATGACAATAATTAGATTTCACTGTCAAATTGGCCTTTCTGTATATAATCCAGGTCCTCAAAACAACCATCACATCTAAAAGATAGCTCGGAATCACACAAATGTATTGGAACTTTTTTATCCAAAAGATGAATTATAAGTAAACAAACCTTTTGAATAATCGAAATCAATCCTCAATATCTTGAGATTCAAGTTTTATGTGCACTCCTTTAAATTCTGGAACAACGATGTATGTAATCATGTAAACACTAAAAGCATTAAACAGATTTCTATCGACTTCAAATTTTCATAAATGAAATCAAAAGCAAATGCAAGAAGAATACCTTGATAAAAGCAGATAGAGCTGTGAGGTCCCCATCGCAGTCTCCAGGCTCCATGTTGACGTAAGCAGTTGCGCCTCTGCAACACTCTCCGGCGGCCTCCACCGCCTGAACCTCAGCCGGCTTCGTTCCTTGCCCGTAAAGGTAACCTTCTCCGACGACTCTCCCGGCACCGCCACTTGTTGCTATCACGCAGCCGAAGTTAGGATGCGGCGAGGTGAAGCCGGCAGACTTATCGGACAACTCGGCGGCGCGTTTCACATACGAAGCATCAAGCTCGTGGTAACGATTGCTGCTGTTGCTGATTATAGGCGTGGCCTTGCACTTGATTGGGGTAGCAAACCCCATTGCCATCGCCATGGCAGATCAGAGATGAAGAGCTTCTGTGGCGGTCGGAGAGAGCCTATTCGGCCTATTTGGGATTTTACTTTTAGAGCATAACGGTCCTCGAACTATCCAATATTTGCTAAACGCACCCTATTGTTTTATGTTTTACAAGTACATTGCATTGATGTTGTTTGGTTAACCCAATGTAATCAATGAAAAATTGTTTCATATTAAAAAAATACGTTTTTTTAACTTGAAAATACAAAAGATGTTTCATTTAACATCCATAGATGGAACAATGCATGAAAAAAAGAACCAAGTAGAAATAAAAATTTCATTCCCCACAGTTTGGTCNATGATTCCATTATATAATATCAAACCAAACAGCAGTTTTCATTATCATTCTCATTCCTGACCCCTCAATACCCCCAACCAAACGGCCCCTTAAATTTCATTTCCACCACTTTTTAAATTTATAACCCATGTGTATCAATATATGTAGGGTGTTGTTATATGGACCCCCTTCAGCCTTTGATGCACTCAAATAAAAATATACCCTCCTATATTGGTTCCTACCTGTATAGTAGTTTCAAATACAAACTCTCTAATTAGTACAAAACAAACATACGAGTGCTTAACTCTAATGGGGCAGTACCGATTAAGACTGGTGGAAGTGTAACAACCAACCCAAGTTCGAATCCGGAGGTGAGCAACCATGGGCCACCAAGTATTAATCCCAGAAGAGCATGCTTTAGCTCTCGGTAAAAATTACCAAGGATGTAGTCTAAGCAAAGCCCATGTGAACCTTATCAAAAAAAAAACATACGAGTGCTTACACATGTGTACTAGCTTCCGTAGGCACGGCCAAAAACCATGAAACTCGAAACTGAATATTACACAATAATGATTATTATCTAAATAGAGGCGTGAAAAATCAGAATTGTTGACATCAAGCAATCCAATTATTGTAACTTAAATTAATCCTCCGCTTCAGATATTCAGCCAAGAATCCCCGGTTCAGACAGTCAGCACAAGGTATATGTGTGTGTATAGACTTGGGATCGCGTGAGACCAAGCTATTTCTGTGGGACCGGTGAGACCAAAATTTCTACTTGAAACTTCACAGCAAAACATTTGTGAAGGTTGTATCACACTGTTAACTTTCATAATGTTTATGCTGTGAAGTTTCAAGTGTAAGATTGTGATCTCACGAAACAGCTTGGTCTCGTGTCAACCTAACCCTAGATATTTGATCAAGATTCACGGTAACCGGCAGATATTTGGGGCTTATGGGTGTCGCCATCTAGAAACTCGGATCTTAACTTCATGAGTAGCTGTCCTAAATAATTAAGGTGTCGGCCATCCCGGAAGAGATCCTTATTTGAAGCTTCAACGAGTACACGACCAGCTGTCGATAGAAGCATCGAATTCAAGTGTGGGTAGATCGAAAACTTGCATTTCAGTGCCTTGTACATCACCTCGTTCTTCACGTCTTCCCAGTCGGACCGTACCTGCATAACCAATGTGTTTGATCAACATCCCAAAAAAAACAACTCCCTCACATAACGGAAACTGTGTTTTTACTCTCATTTTTGCCTAAAAACTAGAGTGCGAATTTGGATTAACGTAAAGTGAAATTCGTGAAACTCAAGGCGGTGAAAAGGGTCGAAATATTACTTTCGGAAAGCGTTCCATACACGACCATATTTCTAGCCAAGTTTTTTTATTGTTACATCACCCAAACCCAAATTTCTCACAATCTTTTACCTTTCTTTTATTGAATTAAATTTGGATACAGACTCGCATCAAGAAGCGTGTGAAAGGCATACCATATCTGGGTGCTCCCTTTGTATTTTCCTTCCCATCCGTGCTGCTTCTTCGGGACTTTTTGCCAAATATATTGCTTCGACATAACTTCTTGCATTAGGATTGCTCGAGCCCACAAACTTATGTGCCTACATTTAGGGGGAAAACCAAAATCTCAGATAGCATCATGTTAATCGTTCAGTAAGCAGCGACTGGTACAGAACTGCACATGTATGAAAATCACCTGATAATAGTGTTCTACACTTGGCCAAGTGACATAATCACCACTTCCATCAGGCATTTGAATTGGATGAGGAGAGAAGTTGGAGAAACTACCATATGGGTCCCATGTCTTATTAAAGAATATGGTTGATGAATCATAAGAACATAAGGATGGATCAATTGCTGAAGTTTCATCAACCGATGGAATAATAGGTGTGAGATCAGGAATCGGATGTAGATATCCACTAATAAGCACATCAGGACCTATCTGCAATTTAGTGACGAGTTTATCAGAACGTAGACCGTCAACAATTTATTAACATTAAGGCAGGTGAAGTTGGTGAACATTCAGTGCAAGAACAAAAATATTTAGGATGAACATAAATTCATAATACATGTCATGTGAGATAGCTTTTTCTTTGGGTTGCTTAACTAACTATGCTTCTTGACCCCTGGAAGCAACAAATGTCGAATACGAAGAACCTAGATGATATGACTGAATAAAGAACCAACAATAATTGCTAATTGAATTACAAACTCAAGCCCTGCAGCAAATATTACATCAATAAGCAGTTGAATTCCATGATAAATATATTGGATTGGCAGAGCATACCATACGAGCAATTTTTAGAATCCTTGTTTAACTATAGCTATAAAAGAGTAGCTGTCAAATTATAGGTCCTGCTAACAGATTAGACTGCATGGTTCCTTAATTGAGAACATGGCTAGAATATTTTTTAGAATCCTTGTTTTTACTTTTTGTTTATTTTGTTTCCAATAATTTTTTTGCCCAGTATTTGACCAGATAGATCGGTGTTTGAGCTTAGTTGCACACTTTAACTGAAATCATGCAGGGCCAACAGGGATAGACCTTTCTATCATAAATAAAGACTCAAAATTTTGAATGTAATCATACCAACCTGCTCATAACAAACATCAATTAATTCCAAAGCCTGTGTCATTTCAACCATCCCAAGTTCCCCAACTGGAGAAGGAGCATTCTTTCCACCAATTATCTTTGGAGCAACAAATGCATGCACCTGCATTACCAAAAAAATGTACATGATCAAACAGTACAACCAATTAAATTAATTTACCACTAATCAGAAGAACAAAAGACTTCAATTACGCACCTTGTGTATGACACCAGAGGAAATAGCAGATGCAGATAATGTCCCTCCACACTCCCACAAGATGGATAGTAAACCACGATCATAGAGGTAGTCCGCAACATCCTTAGGGTTCAAGATATCAAACTCCACCACTTCAACACCTTTAGATGCAAGAAATTTTTGAAAACTCCTTCTTGTACCTCTCTGAGTAACAACTATTGTGGGCACATCTCTGACATCCCAAAGATTTGCAACCTCTGGAAGATCAAGTGTTTGCGACATAACAATTCTCAGAGGCTCATATCCACGTCCAAGTCTTGTAGTTAAACGCGGATCTACGTTTTTAAAAATGTATTGAGAAACTACCAAGGGTATTTTCATTTTGTCACAGTATATATAAAATATAAGTAGCATAAAGTTCCATACTATCATTGCGTACAGTATTTCCTCCTACAATAACTGCATCGCTTCTAGCACGTAATTCAAGAACTCGAGATCTTGACAATTTGCTACTTATCCATGATGCATGTCCGCTACTAGTAGCAATTTTTCCTGTCAGAATATGGGGAATCAGTGACATATTTTTAGTAAAGCAACTTAACCCAACTCCATATTAGCAAAGAGATCGATTGAATCAGCCTTGTTAGAGAGTAAAAGTCAGTATTTTTGAAAATACGTGATACTCACCATCAAGGGTCATTGCATACTTCAGAACTGAGAATGGAACTCGAGAAGCTGATCTATAAAGCAAAGGAGCATTGACTAGGAGACAGGATTTTACAGCATCCTAGAAATTTACAAAATACATATAAATATTAGAAGGAAAAGAACATAGGCATAAATCCTGGAAATTAACAATTTAAAAATTTTAGCAACATTCACAATACCACTAATTCCTATAAATATAAATTTAAAATAAATGCGGCCTCATGTTTTAATGCTCAAGGACTTTGGAGCAGTTTTTGTCCACAACATTCCCTTCTATTTCGTCCAACTTACCTGATCTATGCTTCTAAGCGGTCTACCTTTACACCCTAAGAAGCATAAATCGGTGTTAAAGTATCTGCTTCTGGTCAAGTTTATCTATTTCCCAATATCTATTTAGAAACATTGACGAGTGATGCCACAAAAAAGTTGACTATGATGACAAAGAGTTTTCTTTCTCTAATTTCTTGATTAATCGACGAATACAGTGCTGATATGCTGGTGTTGCTAAGATAAATCTGGAGTGTCCTATTGGAAGAGGTCATTCTCTTGATCAGCAAAGAGCCAAAAGACTATAAATCCGGTAGCAATCATACTATCAGTTTCTTTATCTTTACATGCTGCTACTAATCATCATCATCAATTCATCAAATTAGGATAACTCTACTTTTAAAAGGATCACATTAAGGGAAAAATCTGCAAGTGTCACCAAATAAACTTCCCAGGTGAGGAGAAGGATTAACCATGGCAAAAACAAAGTTAACCACATAGAGAAAACTAATGATCATGCTATACCTCAATGGAGACACTTTGAATATCCTCCCCAAGAACATCAACCTGCAGTCCTTCACTTCTCAATGCCTGAACAGCTTTTCCCCGAAGATGTTGCAACGGATGCCTGATGCCGATAACAACTCTACTAATCCCTGCCTAAGGATTAAGCCTCAGATGCATGTAAAATTGAAGTAGTAGTGTAATACTTTGATAAATATTAGTACCATGTCCAGTGACCAAATTCTGTAGTTGTATATGATGATATGAGAAAGAAAAGGTAGATAACAAACATCAATAATCATCATATTCCTATTAAGTAAGAAACTGAACTCCATTTAACCTTCTCTAACTTACTATCATCAATCACCTTCTTAATCTCCAATTCCAATTCAGTTCACAAATTAGTTCATCTTCTTGACCTCTGATACCAAACCATTTCCCAACTTAGGCTTAAATTACCATATGACAATAATTCTATTTCATCATCTTGTTGAATTGACATGTCTATAAAATCCAAGTTCTCAAAAAACCATCACATCAATCCAAATCCAATACTTTCAAATGATAAAACTGTTTGGAATCAAGCAAATTGGAAGCAAATCTATGAAATATAAGTAAAGAAACCATTTAAATTATAAAACTCGATCAGTCAAGCATCCATATCCTGATTCCTAAGTACTAAAAGCAACGATATAAGCACTAAAAGCAACGATATAGAGCAGATTTCTATCAACTTCGAATTTTCATAACGAAATCAAAAGCAAGTAACCTCGATAAAAGCAGATAGAGCAGTGATATCCCCATCGCAATCTCCAGGTTCCATGTTGACATAGGCAGTGGCGCCTCTGCACCACTCTCCGGCGGCCTCCACCGCCTGAACCTCGGCCGGCCTCGTCCCTTCGCCGTAAAGGTAACCTTCTCCGACGACTTCTCCAGCACCGCCGCCACGTGTCGCTATCACGCAGCCGAAGTTAGGATGCGGCGCGGTGAAGCCGGCGGACTTATCGGACAGCTCGGCGGCGCGTTTCACATACGACGCATCAAGCATACGGATATGGTGGTGGTTGTTGTTGTTGTTATTGATAATAGGCGTGAGATTGCACCTGATTGGGGTCACAAACCCCATTGCCATCGCCATGGCGGATCAGAGATCGAGGTCTTCTCCGGCGGTCGGAAGGATTAGCTCACGGCGGCGAACTGGTGGCTTAGCTTTTATGTAAATTGGGGAAGATGATCGAGAGATGCCATAAATAACGGTGAAAAGGACTGAAGCACCAAGCACGCCATTGAAATGGGGAAGAGGAACCAAACATGCCGATGGAAGACGAAGATGGGCCCCACCTGCAGTTGGTCCTAATTGGGTTTTTACTTTTGCACCAAAAAGGTCCTCAAACTATCCTATGTTTCCTAAAGAGGCCCTTTCGTTATATGCTCGCGGATAAAAAAAGGTTGAGACCGACAACCCCAATCGGCCCATAATCGTCTGCCAAATCTGTAACGTCGGGGCATAGCTGACTCACTCAGTGGTTGTAGCTGTGGTGGTTCCCTGGGCTCGAACTCGATTTTGGACAAACACTGCATACCCTTACGTATTATGGTTTGCAAATACAACAGTACCACACCAAACATTTTATCCGTGAAATTTGTCAGTCATTTATAGCACGTAATGTTTTGTGTGATGTAGAATAAAACTGAACTTGAAACAAAATTATTCTTAACAGTTCTCGACTTTAGATTCGAGATGTTTTGTGTCGTATAGCATAGGGACATGTCTAGTACAGACTGAAGCAAAAGTGTGGGGGTAAATGTCAAGGAGATCACTCAAGTTTGTTACATGTGTCAAACATGTCATATAACCGTAGGAAAATATCAAATCAAAGGGTAGAATTTTTGATTTGGTTTCATTTATATCAAATTATGGGTTAAGTTATTAAGATTGTAACACCGTTAGAACCATGTTGCCATATTATCGATTTTGAAACCTTTTAAGAATGTTTTTATAATAGATGTGTTAGTTATTTTGTTTTTTTGAAACTTTTCAAATACTAAACTAGATATGCATCGTATTGATCAAATACAAAACACCGAAATTTGTTTGTAGTGTCTATGTGTTGTTCCATCAACATTCTTGTGCCAATATCCAGTATGGCACGTTGCTTAAGCGTATAATATCTCAACGTTTGATACAAACTCATTTCCTCACTTTGCAACATGTAAAAATATTTGTAGGCAAACATTTGTTCACTAAACAGTTAAGATTGTTGATATAAACATAACCATTTCATTGTCATTTTCCACATAATTATGCATCTTAAAACATCTATCTATCCATGCTATGGCATGAACAAGCCTACGTAACGTGTGGTTTCTTACGAATATGAATTTGAAATTCTCATTAGAGAACTTGGACTGTCACAACTACCCTATTTGCAGCATATCATTGTTGATCTTCAATTTTAACTGGTTAACACAAATACAATTCAAACGGGTCAATTTATTGGTAGTTATTCCACGGTCCCCACGATTACATATATAGGCCTCGATTTTTACAAATAATGGTTACAATCCGAATGTGTCAACTTCTCTCTAGTAAACTCAACATTTACCAATACTTTTTTATTAAAAAGTGAGGTCCCTACACATTCAATACCTATATCATTCATATGTTACTTTTGAAGAAAACAAACACGTGTGATTGCCTCATCAAAATTTATCTATAACATAATCAAAATACATTTTGAGAGCCACCAACATGTTTATCACCGGTAGAAAAATCTAAACCATATTGAGTTTTCATGTTATTTTTGAATGCTTTATAAGAACCATATTAGATTCTAGGGTTAAGTACATGAGGGTGTATCGAACTTGTCACGTTTTATCATTGTATGTACCTAACTTTAAAAATTACCAATTAATGTACTGAACTTGCTAGAATTATCATTATGTGTACCCAACTTTAGAATTAAACCACAAACTGGTAATTCTAGCAATGGCAAAAGTACACACAATGGTAATTCTAGCAATAGTTGGGTACACACAATGGCAATTCTAGCAAGTTCAGTACATTAATTGGTAATTTTTAAAGTTTGGTACATACAATGATAAAACGTGACAAGTTCGATACACTCCCATGTACTTAACCCTAGATTCTAATATAAGGTATTCATTTTTCAGCTTCCATATCCTCATTGTGATACCAATAGAAAGTAATTTTGGCATATATCTATCGTTGTAAAATATGAAAATTTTATAGTATACGGTTTATCAAATATTTAGATTATATCTTTGACTGTTCTGATCAAGTTTTGACTTTTTTTTTGTCAAGTCAATTATATTATAGTTCATACGTTCACAACCTAATTATGTTGTTGTTATCGCATCTTCAATCGAATATAGTGATATATATGTTGTAGTTATTTTACCTTTTCGTAAAGGTATCATAACATATATTTTGTATACCAAAAACATATGGATTACATTTCCTTTAAAAAATTTCATTCTAATTCTATTACCAACAGGTGGTCAAACCTAATAACATTTCATTTCAATTTTTAGTATTTTTTTACAGTTTTCATTAAATCAGATAGCCCTTGTTTTAATATTTTAGTAACAAGTATTTTTTATAAAATTAAAAAGCTCAACTAAGATTTAGAATAATTGTAATAAGAACTTGTATAACACACGTCATAAGAAAAACGAATGAACCTATGCCCTAACATGACATGTATCTCCACCACCATTGACCCTTGCATTGGCCTTCGCACCATCGTCGACCCTCCACTTTTACAACACCAGTAACCCTCTTCCGCCCTATGTGCACCATCGACATCCCTCCTAGTAATCCCATTGCCCTCCTCTATGGTTGGTTAACCACCATTTTATCTAGGTGACGCTATATGCACCCCAACATAGGTCAATATCGAGTTAAATCGTATGTTGAAAATATAAAAAGTAACCATTAAAGCTGATATCTGTGAAAACAATTTGAATATGTAAAGGTATATTTAACCTACCATTGAAACCTCCTTGCTAGATTGCCACTTCCTAAACCTAAACCTTTTGTTTTCATAATTTCTTCTAATACATTTTCACTATAAAAAACAAACACAATCAAGGGTATTTTTCTCATTTTAATTTAAAATTAACACAATAAATAACAATCATACAAAAATTTGAGTTAATCTTTAAAGTTATAATAATGGGGTGGGCTATTTACACCCTTTCAATTACCAATCACACCTCCAAAAAAATGTTACCAATCACACCTCCAAAAAAATGAGTTGATTTTACACTCATCAACATCAATTTCCCCGTTTTACATATGCGCATTTTTACATTCCCAATATACCTTTTACATTCCAAGTACAAGTCAAATGATGCAAATAGCAATCCTCATAATGATTAGTGGTTTATTTGTCATGAGAAAGGTTCAAACGAGAAACATAACTTTTTAAGAGAACGTGAGAAGCAATCTCAGCCACTCATCCGGTCAACAAATNATAATCTCTACCCTCCCATGAATCGCGTCAATCCTCCGTGATCACGTCCACCGTAACCCAAGATGTATAGCTGAGATTGCTCATCCTTTATTTGTCATATTTGACAAACTTAAAAAAAAAAGTTGTTGATATTTATGACATCTTTGTAATCCAAAACCCTCTCCACAAACATACAAAACTGACAAAAAAAACTTTCTGTCAAAAACCCCCCCAAACAGATCTGCTGAAAGAACCAGCTGAATTCTTCAGCACCTTCTTCTTCTTCTTCTTCTTCTTCAAAGCCAACTCCTTTTCCCCTTTTCAATCAAATCCCATCAATCAAAAACCCTGATTCCTCTCTCTCAATCCAACGGATTCAATAATGCTCCAATAAGATCTCTCCCGATCGCATGCCAACATCCGGCTGTCTCCTAGATTTCTTCTTCCTTAGGGTTTCAGAAACCCTAGATCGCTTCCTCGATCGGTAATGGGTGCTTTGACCAGCGGCGGCAACAAGCGCGAACCAGAATTTCAATCCTCGTTGCCGTCTGAGTTCGATTATGACAACAACAGACCTCACATTTCGAAGAAGCTCAGATCGTCGTACTGGTCTTCTTCGGGTTTTAGGGATCCGAGGGAGAGTTCGGTTTCGAGGCTGATTGGTCTATACCCGCAGCAGCTGGCCTCGATCACGAGAGAAATCCATGCTCCTTCTAGAGTCGTTAATGGATTCACTAGAAACTCCAGAAGGTTAGGTGCTAGTGGAAGTAGAATCGCTAGAACAAAATCTGGTGTTTCTGGTGATAGAATGGGGAATTTTTTGTTTTCAGAGCATAGAAGCATGAAGGAAGCAGGAATCAGTAGTTGCAGGGGTGTTGTGTTCAAAAAGGAAGACATTGATGTTGATGATGTACGGATTGTTAATGGCGACGATGCTGCTTTAGGGGATTCGGTTGAGGTAGAAGACATTAACAAATCAAGGGAGCTAGAAAATGTCATTTCGAAGTATAGGGAATTGGATGGGGAAACTGAGGAAAATGTTGGCTTTCAGCCTTCTACTTCTAATTCGGTGAACGGGAAGATGTTAGGATCGTTATCGATGAACCGGAGGTCGGATGATGGTTTGCCTCTTTACAAGAAGTTGCTGCTTTACATAGCTGAAAAGATCGACCCGGCGATAAGGAGATTGAGCTTTCGTATCAAACTACATGAGGCAAAGAGAGGTTTGTGGCAGCAATTGAGGGACCTAAAGAAAGAGGAGGTGAGATGTTTATGTGCAGAATCTATTGGAAATGAAACTTTAGATATGTTAGTGATTGTTGGTTTCTTATGTTAAATTGATGTGTTTTTCAGGATATAATACCGATTGAGCCGTTCAGGCCACTTACTGAAGATGAGATGAAAATGGTTGATAATGCATTTGCTAATTCTAGTCGGTATGGTTTGATGGCTA
>LUCG01065485.1:0-20377 GCA_001633085.1 Carthamus tinctorius | reverse complement strand
CTCGACCTACGGCCTTACACCGTAGTACACCTCCCGTTGCCACACAAAATAGATAAAACATATGTTTCACAAAGCATTTCACATTTATTGCACAAACGACATATCGAAAATATCAATAATAGGTTAATCATGCTTGCAAGCGGTTATAATAAAAATATATGCAACCGTTTAAAAATCACGTATAACTCACAGTGGTTGTCGCCCAAACCGTTTCTTGAAGTAGTTAGCGTCTCCCCTACAAATCGAATGCCATGATCTTATTAAAAACGACTCCCTCGAAGATAATTGAATAGTTCCTTGACACCACTTATTTAACGATCTCCTAGGTTGACATCCTATAGTGTTGACGTGCTTAAGTCGTAAATGCTCCTAACATATATATGCATTTATATATATATATATATATATAAACTTGACATACATATACATTGTTATATAAGTATTTACTAAAAGATATTNTATATATATATATATGTGTATATATATATATATATTAATTCATACATGTACAGATTAACAACTCCTTCCTCTTCTTTATTTTATTTTATTTTATCTAGCAAGCCCATCACTAAATTAACATGATATGGCTTCTTCTTCTTTTCTTCTTCTTTTTTTTTTACACAACATCATGGTAGCTTTTGATTCATCTAGTGACCTTGTCCATCCTTATTCCCCCGCCCCCTTTTTTTTATACATATACAGTATGAGTTATCATCCAGAAATATATATGTATATACACACATATAACTATCATTATCCAATATATATATATATGCATATTGTTTTTTTTTACAACTAAATTCGCACAAACCAATAGGTTCTACTTCTTAGTATCAAAACGAGGGTTACCGGTTTACATTAATCCCGACGTAACGAAGGTTACCGAGTGAAGGTCGGTAGGGGTGTTAGCGGTGACCGCCAACCACCGTCGTCTTACGGGGAACTCACCCGAATAACCGATCATCTAAGGTAACCACATAGCAAACAGAATTTCGAGACGAGAAGTGCGGAAGACTTACCGATGGATGTCGAACTAGCCTCGATAGAGCACCACGACTTTGTTTTTGCCTGCCACCGTTCTTGTTACTTTCACTAGCTCTTGTTGTTGGTGTGATGATGATACTACCAGCCTATACCCCCTTTTATACTTGTTTAAATCGTCGGTTTATCCATACGAAAAGCAAAGGTCGTAGGGTTAATAACTAAGCCGTTCATGGCTCTTTAGTTGCATGCTTTGAATGAAAAATTACATTTATAAATCTCCTATTTTCTCTATTGGACACATATGATCCCTTGACATATAGAACTTGTATATTTTATTTTAGTTTCTCAAAGTTATTACAATATAATTTATAAATTACAATTTTTGTTTATGGTTTGTTAATCATTGCTATTTCTTATCCTTATGATTTTCAATTTATTGTTGTTTTGGTCCTTGTGATATATAATTCTTTATTATTTTCTCATTTGTACTTAAATATAAAAGTTTATCCCTAGGGACAAAAGTAGCAACAAAAAAAAAACTATATGGATGAAAAAAAAACAATTTACTAAACCACAGGGACATAAATCATAATTTTTAACAAACTATAGGGACTAAAATCGTAATTACTTTTCTTTCAATATGTATTTTTATTACATTACAAAATAGTTATTTTATATTTATAAAGCTTATTAACATCTAAGTATATAATTAGGGTACACGTATTACTTCTTCAACTTCATAAACTAATTGAAAATATGCTAAAATACGATATAAATCTTGACTTGGACGAAGAATACATATTGATATACACCATATAGCTTTTGGTTTTTGCCTAGATTGTTTATTTGTTTTAGTTTGTACAAGCTTTTGAGATGAATTGGGTGAACTTAAACTCTATGTTCTTACAAATGTTTTAGTTTCAACTCACAAGAAGAAATTCTATACGTTTACTTATTATGTGTATGATTGTATTGACATTCAAACAAACTTATTAATAGTATTGAGTGTTTTTTAGGGATTCGTAACTTGGGTAAATAAATGAGAAAATGACTTGGGAGGGTAACTAACTATTTGATTTGTACACATATTACCATTGAACTACTTTTTGTACTCAATATACCATTTCTACCGGTAATAGCCCGTTTTGTATTACGTGGCAAATGACGTTGCAATGACATGACGTGTTAAATGACTTAGGGTAACGAATTATTCTGTTTGATCACATTTTACCATTAAACTTTTTTTGTACTTAATATACCATTGAACTTTAATNGAGGTTGTTTGATTCTCGTCTTTTATCACAGTTTGACTTTTCGTGGTGAATGATGTGTTTGTCTTAGCTTAGATGATCATAAAAAGATGTTTTTTTGGTTCTGAATGATGCATTGTTGGCATGATTAGAACAAAAATGAAGGCCATTGGTAATCTGATTATAATGCACAATGTTTTTTTTATATAATTGTTGCATCAAACAGNTCAGAATTTCCGTTACTACCATTTAAATTGTATTTCTACTCGGTTGGTTGAAGTATGCATTGAGTATCTAATGAAAGAAACAACTCCAAGCATCCAACATAAATGACACTTTCCTATCTCTTGGATTCCAATTACAAAAATAAAGATGGACTATGGTAACATTTGAACAATTAGAAACACTTCAATGGTATATTGAGTACAAAGAAAAATTCAATGGTAAAATGTGATCAAACAGAATAGTTCATTACCCTTATAAGTCTTTAACATGTCATGTTATTGCCACGTCATTTGCCACGTGTATCAAGTAATTGCCACATAATACACCGAACCCGGAAAACGGGCTATATCCGGTCATAATGGTATTATATGTACAAAAAAAGTTCGATGATATATTGAGTACAAAAAATAATTTAATGATAATATGTGTACAAATCGAATAGTTAGTTACTCTTTCAAATCATTTACCCTACATAAATCCTCTACTCTCATCACAAAAAAGTTGTAAATAAACCAACCATCCATTGCTACCATTAAACAAATCATATCATATCATATTGAGAAAAGAAATAGAAGGGGCAAACTTCAAGGATGATTAAGATTGGAATTTGGATGATCTTGGGTGTAGATATAATCGAGATTAACTTTCTTCTTTGAAAATTCTTAATTACTAAAATATACAAAAATACATCATCGTTACTATTGCTACTTTACTTGAAAATTCTTAATTTCATTTAATTTTAGATGAAACATGATTTGAATCGAAAACATCAATATGATCAAATAGGTTAATGTCTTCAAGACTTCCCAAAATAAGATACTGAAATTTGTAAATATTTCCAATAAACACAAAATTAGTAATGACAAAAACACATTCTAAGATAAAAATCCAAAAGCATTTTACAAGTTGAAACGTTTTTCGAGTAAGAATTAGAAAAAATCATGTTAACATGGTACAACTATTATTTGGCATCAACATAATTGAGTCGCTCTAACTTTTCTCGACTGAGGTAAAAAACTTTATTTATGATTGAATTTATAAAATACTTTTAATAAAAAATTAAAAGCAGAACCCCAATGGGGCAGCCTACCGGTTAAGGCTTGTGGAAGGTGTAACAACCAACCCAAGTTCGAATCCGAGGATGAGCAACCAGGGGACACTGAATATTAATCTCAAGGAAGTATGCTTTAGCTCTCGGTAAAAATTACCAAGAATGTAGTCTAGCCAAAACCCAGATGAAGCTTATAAAAAAAAAATTAAAAGCAGGAATCAAATTAAATTTTAGAGTAAAACACTGTCGGTTCATATATTTTTGTTTAAAGATTAATTACTCGTTACATGGACCACCAGTGTAATTTATTCCGTAAAAACTTGATTAATTATCCTACAAGATGCAAATTTTATAACCACGTGTTTAACTAAAATATCATATACGACAATAAACCTCTTGATTCATCTATAAATTTGTTTATTAATAAACAAATATATATGTGAAATTAGTTTTTCTAGATAAACATTAAATTTGTACAACCAAATAAATAGTCCTTTTCTGAACGAGGAAAAAACAAGAAAACCATTGCTATATATATAACCTTAAATGCTTCTGTTTCTGTGTGGGTCCACATGATAATATATATTTTCTTTGATTTTAATTAAATATTTTTTGTCATATTGTGAATTCTGGAAAACAAATGATAATTATGAAATTTTTATCCGAAAAAGATAGAGCACTTTTTGTTTAAGTTATCTAATATCTATCTTTTTGTTTAAGTTATCTAATATCTATGTTACCTTTATAGAAATATTTAATTTTCAAGTTGACAACCATTTAGGCTATCGAGCAGGTGAAGCCGCACACCGCTACAGGGTGTGCGGTTGAGCCCCGACGGGTAGGGGGCCTGGGTTCTCAAACCCGCTGCTCACTTCTCTCTCTCTCCTCTTTCTCTATTTTATATATTATGTTAAAATAATAATAAGAAGTGTGGATAGTTTAGGGTAAGCAATACGGGTAGTTATGATAAAGAAGGTATGAGAGAAAAAACTAATATAACACACATGTAACATTTGAATACACATGATATACCCTAGAGTGCTACTGATGACCTAAGGCATCGGTGAGCTTGATTTTAGTATGTAATTTTTGTTTTATAAAGAGTAGTAAATTATATTTTTCCTTTTTGTGGTTTGTGGAAAATAGCTAGCTTTGTGTTTTCAAGTAGTCTTTTTTAATGTGGTCTAGCATTCATCATTTTCTTTGTTTGTAATTTATATTGGTGTTTTTGTCCCTCATACTTAACAGTAAATCACTAATAACGTTAATGTCAAAAACAAAAACAATAATAAATTACAAGTAATAATAAAAAAATGATACTTTCAAAAACACAACTAAGAGAGGTATAACTTTAACAAACCAAGGGACTGAAAAAACGTAGTTTACTTCAAGGCCAAGCCTAAACACCTAGGAGTTATGACGATTTTCAATGTGTGATTTATGTTGGCAAATCTCTCTATAGAGAGAGAGATAAAGGGATGCTCATGCGAAAATAATGATCAGATAAGAGAACATGAAAACGACCAAATTTCATATGATATTACATTAAAATCATATTTAAATCATGTATGATTCATGCGCATTTAGCTACTACCAGAGGTCACGAGTCATCACTCTCTCGCCCTTGCATTGATTGTGTTCTATAATCGTATGTAAAATCATATATAATTTGGTCGTTTTCTAGTTCTCTTATTTAATCTTATTCTTGTTTATTTAATTACCCTTATACATAACATATAGTTTTTTTTTACTATTACTCAATGAGTAAATGATATTAAACAACTTAAATTTATGGTATATATTAAAAACTTAAAGTAAGACATTGAAAAATATCAAATATTGCATAATAAAATTTACATGTTAGACTTAGACCATAACATGTCATAGGGTTAACAACATGCATCCCACACAATTTTTGAGCCAAAGTATGCCATGACGGTTTTTGTCAATGGTCTCTTAAAACATTGGTATTCTTTAAGGAATATTTATGACTTCCCTAGTATAAGAGAAAAAACTTTCATAAACTATTAATTTAAATATTATACTCAACTAATAGAAAGCTATATTTTGGTCCATCTGGTTTGTTAGAAAGTATGAATTAATTTCTTCGTTGTATTTCATTTATTATTTGAAAGGTTATTATGGTTTGTAAATCCTTATGAATTAGGTACTTTTGAAAAACTGATAAAATCTTTGGTTAAATGTCTCTCATATTCGAGTATTTTAGTGTAACAACCTTGTTTAAGTAGTTTAATTGGGTTAATTAAGTTTTAATTATACTAAGATTGGGTTTTTACTTTCAGGTTTGAAAATAAAGGTGTTGGGACTGAGAAGAGTGTGGGCCTAAAAGCCTATGTATATAAGCCTATAATTTAGGGGTTCTGGGGAAGGAAAGGCTCATTTGAAAGAAACACCCCTTAGTGTGTGTGTGTGTGAGAGAGAGAGGATTGGAGCATTGATAGAAGAGAAGAAAAAGATTTAGGGGATTGATTTGAGAAGAAGGATTCACCAAGGTATGACATTCTCTATTCTCTTTCTCCTTGATTCCCCTATTTTAGCACATTGTTGATTAATTTAGGGTTAGAAATCAAGTTGAGTTTTATTAGTTTAATATTGAGTTTTGATTACAATTGGTAGTAGGATCGTAATCCTCCATATTTTCTCCTTTAAAAGCTTCAACCACCATTAATGGTGAATTGAGTAAGCTTCAATTGTTTAGAGAACCCTTGATATTGGGTGATTTATAAGTGTAGGAATGATTCTTAAAGTAATCCATATGTATGGTTCAAGATTGGATGATTGATCAATGTTTGGATGGATTTTGGGTGTTTTAAGTGCTGAATTTTGAGTGCAGGTCCGGAGCTCCAGTAGCTTCGGCGGTTGTCCACGGGTAGAAGCCGCGTGACAGCCGCAGGTTGTCCTGCGCGGGTTATCCGCGGGTTACCCACCGATTCCTCTAGAGTCTTTTTTGGGTTTTGTGTTTTGGCAAATTTTAAGCTAGGTTTCAACTCAAACCTTGTCTATAGGATAATTAAGGATGTTTGGTCATGTTGGAGTATTAAATTCTTTATGAGATCATGGTATAGGTGATCGTGAGGTTCAAAGGCATAACGTAGGGTGAGGATTCCAAGGGATTAAGCTCCAGGTGAGTTGTTCTTACTAAAATAGCTTCCTAAGGGTGTAGAATGCACACCAAGGTATAAAGATTGTTTTCATTTCAGTTTCTTGCTAAAAGAGCTAATATACGCTTGATGATCGAATGCTTACGCTTATACAATTGTATGAAATGCATGTGGTCGTATGAGACTTATTGATTAATTGATCCATTGAGGGGTTCGATTCCGCATCGAATTCCCTTTAGTATTGGGAGGTATGTGCCCAAAGAGTTGTCGCGGTATAGGTGACGGAATGTGAATGCAAGTGAAATGTGATTGAAGTATTGCCTAATTTGTGCTTTTCCTAAAAGGTGTTTGTACATGTTAATTGTTAAACCCCATAGAGGGTTCTCACTAGACCATCGGTCTAACCCTCCATGTTTTCTCTTAAAATGAACTTTTCATACAGGATGAATCGAGGCTCGGGGGATAAGGGTAAGGGACACGCTTGAGACATCAAGGATTAGAGACTTGAAGATTTAGTTTATGTCTTGTTACTATGACGCTATTTTCTTTCTTCAGTAAATTCTCAGTTGTGATGAAAGGCGAGTATCCCTGTCAAACGCTTGGTTATGAATTATACCTTTCTTTGTGATGGTTGTTTATGAGATATTGAGGGCTTTGTCCCGAGTTTTGTCTATTTAAAAACTTTCCGTAGTTTGGGTCTTTACATTTAGTAATTTGACCTTGCTTCCCTCTCTTTTTCTTCAACTCCGCTCCAAGGTAAACTTGGATTTATACCCACAATCTTATAAAAACTCCTATTGAGAAGCGGGGGATCAATGTAACAAGGTAACAGTCATGTTTTCATTGAATATGATATCAATCTATTGGTATTTGTTTATGATGAATCACCTTGGTATAGTATATGGTCAAAGGATAGCATAAACCGACAATTTTAGCAGTCTAGCGAGTATGTGTGACCTGGGTCACAAACGGGGTCGTGTAGCCCACTGGAAAAACAAGAAAGTAGTCCGAGCGGCCTATGACACGGCATAGGTTTCCCCAAAAGTCGCCCCAACCTTCAAATCTATTTTAAAATCCAGTTTTGTCCTAGGCTTTGCTAATTTCTTCACCCACTTTGTTTTTTCCTCCATTTTGGAGATTTTGGAAGAGCTCTCTTGTAGAGCTTTCAGTTGGAAGGTTACAAGTTCTTGAGGAGGTAAGTTTTTTGGTGTTTCGATCTATAATTTTGGGATCTTTGTAGAGTTGAAGTTTGTGATAATTAATGATACATTCTAAGTTGGTTTGTGGCCTTAATAATATTGTTGGAAATCCTTATGTGTAAAGATTGAGTTTGGAAACTGGTTTAACTGAATCTATCAATGTGAGTTCTAAAGTACTATGTTGAACACACACACACACACATCTATATGTCAAAAATGTTTTAATTCAAGTATCGAAAGGCTTCCTATGATTTATTGCGTATTATAATGTTTATTTGAGTTTATTGCACTTTTATTGCTTTAGGATTTTATAAGAATTTGAGGAATACTTATATTGGGGTTATTGAACATTTTGAAAACCTTATGATTTTGTCTCTTGACGGTTTATCATAACACATGATGGTCTTTTAACGTATTTCATGCTTTGATATATGACTTGCTCACTTGCATAATATTTTGAGAAGATGCATATTTATTGAGTATCAGAAAAATGATAAATCTTGCATTATTAATATTTGATGGTTTTGGTCCAATTTTAACACGTGTCTTCATCTGGTTTGTTGAGGAGTGCATGCTCGTACTTTTCAATGTAGCTTTTGAATATCTTAAAGATATAATTTAGACTTTTGTTGTCCCGATCCATCCGTTTGTATGCAAAGGGAACAATAATGAAAACATGATACTATAAACTAGTACTTTAGAACTTACCTTGTCTGAGATGCTAAACATGTTCCCATGCCAAGAAGCTGGTTGGTAGGTGTTAGTGAGTCAAACTTGCTAGCCAAGTTTGCACTCCATAATCATTTGCGGAAACCATATTTGTCAAACTGTTTTCACTTATCCAATACTAGTCTTCAATAGGTAGATGACAATCGAATCCGCTTTGTTGTCGATCTTGGCTTTATTTCAACATGCCCCTTAATTTTGGTGAAGACATTTGTGCTTTGGACCAATAGTGGATACAATAAAATGACTTTTACAATAAAAATAATATTATGATCATTTTGTCCAAAGCATAAGACATATTTTGGATCCAACAAGATTACTTAAAATTGGATCCTTCAAATATTTCGGATCCCAAAACATGTTTCGAATCCTTAAAAGGAGTTGAATCCTCAACAAAATTCGAATCATGATATTTTCGGATCCCATAGATGTTGGATGTTAACTGAATTTCGGATCCTGAAACATTCCAGATCCTATCGTCATACAACTTCGTATCCAATAAGGTTTGATCATTGATTTGCATTTTGTATTTTAGACAAAATCCTAAAACACTTCTAAGTGTTTTCATCGGATGTTTTTGTGTAATTACGAAATCAAATGATTGAAACCAACTTGTCACCTTTTGCTATTGTGTGTATCCAACTTTGAAAACTACCATTTAATGTAATGAAGTTTCAAAAACTACCATTTAGTGTATCGTGACCTTTGATAACATGTTTCCAGCCAGTCATCTCACTCCAGCGACCACACCACTCCGATGACTTCTCCAGCGACCACACCACTCTGGCAACCACACCACCCTTTTCTCCAGCGACCTCCATCTCCGCCACCCATCTTCGACCAGACCTCCATCTCCGAGACCACACCTTCGCCGGAAAAACGATCAACCATGGGTGGGGGTTTTCATTGGAGTAGCAAGAGAGAAATAGAAGGGTACGAATGTGGTGTAGGAAGGTGGAGAAGTTCGAAGGAGATGAAAGAATATGGGTTTTCGACCGAAAAAGGGTTCTTGCCGGAAAAAGGCTCACCGGAGAAGATGACCGGAATGACCGACTACCTCTTCAACAAGTTATCCAATACATAAAATGGTAGCTTTTAAAATTTGGGTACATTAAATTGTAGGTTTTAAATTTGAGTACATACTATAGCAAAAGGTGACAAGTTCGTTACATTTTGGGGAACTAAATCCAACCAAGTGTTGCCCTTCTACTTTAATTGATGTATAATGAAAAATGTAAATTAATCCAACCAAGTTGTGAGGAGGAGGGAGAGGTTGGCGGTGGTGGGTGGCGGAGATGGAGGTCACCGGAGACACACATACACACATATCTAAGGGCGGAGAAGATGGTGGGTGGTGGAGATGGAGGTCGTCGGAGAAGATGGTGGATGGTGGGGATGGAGGTCGTCGGAGAAGATGGTAGGTGGCCGAGATGGAGGTCGCCGGAGAAAATGGTTGTGCTCGCCGGAAAAGTTGTCGGACTGGTGTGGTTACCGGAAAAATCGTCGGAGAAGATGGCTGGATGGCCAGAATGACCGGCTACCTCTTCAACAAGTTTCCCAATACACTAAACGGTAGGTTTTTAAACTTTGGTACATTAAATGGTAGGTTTTTAAGTACAGTAGACACAATAGCAAAATGTGACAACTTGGATATATTTTGGGGAACTAAACCCTATATATTATCACTACTAAACTTTGGAATCATTTTGGTTTTCAACCTTTTACATTTTTAATTTGTTTACTTGAATGTGCAATTGAATAAGTGTTTCTTGATTTCTTGAAATCTCAAAATGTTATCTTGTTTGAGTTTAAGGTATTTTCCACATTTGGTTAAATGGTCATGTAGTGCTTCTAGTAAAACAACTTCAAATTTATCACTTCCATCGTTAACCTTGCTTGTTAGAATCGAGCAATTCTCTAGTGATAAACTTACCATTAAGCTGTTGCTTTGCTCCTCGTGGTTTGTCCTAACATTTTCAGTACCCAACACCTTGCAAAGAGAACTAGTAATCTTCGTAAGTTCACAAGACAATATGGTAACTTCTTCAATCCATTACTACAATTAATTTTGCCAATTTATATCAGTTGAGAACTAATTGGTGTCTTTAAAAAGAAGAGGAAGAAGGGAAGGACAGAGGTGGGGATGCTTAATGGGTTGTACACATCTTTAAACATGTATATACATTGAAGTGATTTAATAAAAATTAAAAGAGATAAGTTTGTATAAAGATGTCTTACATGAATAAAGATGTTTAAGTAGATTAATCCGTGTGTCTAAACTAGAAAAAAAATTGTTTAGCAGGATTTTTTTATAGATAGAAGAAGCATGTTTCTTAATTGAGGAACAAGTTTGGAAAAAACTTTACTTTCTGCAGAAAGTTTCTTCGTATAGCTTACTAATAAGCATTTTTCCATATCATTAGGCCATACCAAACAGTCATGTAAATAATGTAAATCCTATTATACTTACGAAGTTGCTAATAGACAAGCTTTTAACTGGCTTTTAGGGTGGAAGACCAAATCTGTAAGGATTTACAATCTAAAATGACCGCTAACAAAATAAACAAATCATAGTAACAAAATGTGAAAGTTGTAACAAAGAAGAAGGACCAAAGATGTAGTTTACTATTTGATTCACGAGTCACGAGTGATACAGTAGTAAATGCTCCTTCTATATCTTGGTTGTCACATCCATCTTCCACTTCTTCATTCTTATCCAATTCATTTTTAAAATATTTTAAGATTTCACAAAAATTATAATTAAAAATTCTTTTGCTACTCTTTCGCTAGCATCTTAATATCATTAACCAGACCCACAATTTATTTGGTAGCTACACATGATTATATGGCAATAACTTAATGATATATAAAATATTTTATTTATTAAGGTTTAATTAAAACTACACTTATTTCATGCATAAAAACTTATGGAAATAAAAATATTCTCAATTTATACAAATTGATTAATAATCATACAAGACTTAACGAAAAACACAACAATCTTTAAGTCATTTACTAGTAGCAACTAAGTACTTACTGATAAAAGTTCTTTTCGCTTATTTTATCGGATGACAATTTTAGCTATCAAAAGGGGGTATTAGTAATTGTTTCTTGTTCCGTAAACATTAAGATAAAAGTATTTTCTTTCAGTTACCATGTAAAATTTTTACTTTTTAAGGGATGTTTGGGATTGCTTAGTTAAACTACGTATTAAGTTATTCTATTTTGTCAGAACTAATTAGACAGTTTTTAGTGTTTAGATGGAGAAAAAAAATATGTTTATAGCTTTTATCATCACTGATAAAGAGTTTTTGATAAGTGGTTTCATTCTAACTTATTAACTTATTTGAAACAACTTATAAACTTTTTTGGTTATTTTAAATCTATAGGTAATCCCAAACACCCACTAGAAAACAACTAATTAACTTATCACGTTTTGGTACCGTTATAAGCTAATCTAAACATTTTTTTTATAGAAGATCGACTTGATACTATATAAATTCATAAACACTTTTAAAAAACATAAGTTATTTTGAAATAAGCAATCCCAACCACCCCTTAATAATGTGAACTTTTCATATTTATCAGATTAAAAACAAATGACACGCCGTGGTTTAAGGCTTGTGTCCCACGTCATGTTACGCCCGAGGCACACCATGGCATAATGCGTAGTTTTTGTAACACGATATTTTGATTTAACTTATCTTTTAAATGTTTTATTTGTTATATTTTGATATATAACTTACTTTAAACTATTTATTACCATTTATTCATTGAGTAATAGTGGAAAAACATATGTTTATGTATATAATATTATATATGATATAGAGATTTACTGTCATAAGTCACGCCTTAGAAAACTCGTCGTGACTTCCAAGGCTTGAGGCTTAGCCTTACTGTCATGCATGGCTCGTGCTATTTGGAACCTTGGTTTTAAGTATGATAAAGTTGCAAAGCTTTTTTTAATAAAAAGAGAAGGTGTTAATTTAAAACAATCTCATAGCACAAAGGAGGACCACGGGTGTGATTGGTGCACCGCCGGTTATGTTAGTCGGTGGTGGTGGTCTACCCTACCCCCACCCACCCACCAAATATACTCATCCATTGCTTTTCCTAAGGCTTCCCCCCTTTCACCACCTAACTTAGGTTTAGGTATTCTTTTATACTATTTAAGAAACAAATTATAAGTTTTGGTATTGTTTGCCAAAAATAAACTTGTTTATATGTTATTAGTTAGTTCATTACTTAACAACCAGTTTATAAGTTTTCAATAAACTTATAGTTAGCTTATCAACTGGTTTGCCATACATAGTTTTTATGTTGAAATGGACTAATTATCGAGTCTTAAGTTTATAACCGTTAATTTCAAATGATTTGATAAGAATAAGATACCTATTTCAGATTTCATCAAAGCTTTCATTTGAAGATAATCGTGAATTCAAACGATAATACTATGCCATTTTAAAACTTTCATGAAGAAAAGAAAGAAAGTTTAGCTTTTCGAAACTAGACCAAACGAAATCAGTTGGACTCTATTAGTATGTTTTGATGGCTCTAACCATTTTCTTTTTTCAGGATTTCAGCTATAACCTTTTCTTTTTATCTAATTATTAAGTAGCTAGGAATTTTTCTTATTTTTGGCTTATAGTTTTCAATTTTTATCTTATATATTTCCTTTTCAATTTACATTTGCTCAATAGCCAACAACAAATGTAGATGATTTTATATTTGAGTTATCACTTTAAAACCATGTTTTTCCTTCTTTCCAATTATAAGTTCTTATATGTGTTAAGGAGGGTTTTTTCAGTTAATCATTGACGTTAAGGGCACTAATGAGTATTTATTCATCATTATTACTTTATTGGATGAGCATAACAAGCACCAAGAATCTTACTCTTACTTATTGACCATCTTACTATGCCATATCAATAGTTGAGAATCTTATTCAATAAAATAAGTAATAAAGATGATAACTCTTACAAAACAAACTTTTATCTGGCTATTAGTAAACAATCCATTTACTATCTTACCACTAATTAGTCGTTACATTTAATAAAATATAAAACAACTTTAATATACTACAAACAGAATCATTTTAAGGATAAAATATAATTTCAGCGTAAATTAACAATTATACGCTAAACAGAATTGCTACATTTTCTATGTTTTGGGTGTTAACAAATAAAATAATCAATTTACAATTTATTATTGTTATATAACTTATTATATATCCCTTTTATAGTATTTAAATAGAATGTTTGATAAACGATTGTTAATATATGTTAGTTTAACAAACTATTTTTTAAGATATTTTGTTTCGTGATCCATATTTTTCATAAAAAAAGATTGTATTCATTGATACTCTCAAAATATATTTAACATTGAGGGTATAATATGTTTATTTGATGTTCTAAAGAATAATAATGCGATCATTATAATTATTAGGACATGAGAGTATAATTGAAGTATTCTTTTATCTAAATATGTAATGAAAAATATATGTAAGTGTATATATATGAAGTTAAGAAAATTACTAAGTGAAGAAAAAGCCTTTCTTTTTTGTTAAGATAAGTAAAGTTGATAGGTTTATGCTATTTTATAAAGTGTTGGTGTATATTGAAGGTTTTTTGAAAATGTCAAAGTTTAAACTTTACATATATTGACATTTAGGTGATCAATGAGTAGTAATGTTACCATCGAATTTCAGTTTACAAGTCATAGTTATCATGAGTACGAAAGAAATTCTACACTTTCAAGTCAAAACTTAGAAATCCAACTTCACATTTCGTGGCAAAAGTATGCCAAATTAGTATTTTGGGACGTACATTACAAACATTGCCAAACCTTTAGTTACAGTCAATTGAATATAAAGTTAGATATGTTTAGTTTGAAATAATAAACTCCAAACGACATTAAAAATTAAGCATCTTGCTGACGATCCAATTATGTACAGCTCGATTAAGTTTTGTGATGCTATTGATCGTGATCGATCTTTAGATACACCCCACAATTTTGTCATTTTTGAGATGCATAGAGAGAGACAAATATGGGAATCCGGTACTTTGGAAATGTCAATTTCAATAGCGATAGTACAAGTGAATGGCCCATGCCTTTTAAAACCTTCATTCATTGGTCTTCATCTCTTGCAACTACTTGCATTATCACCAATCAGCTACAACTATTTAAGAAAAATGACTTATTCGACCACCTTAAATTAATCTAAAATAAATTCGATAAATGTGAAACTTATTTCAGTATCATTAATTGTTAACATAAATACTCAAACAAACAATAACAAATACCGGATAGGTGGTTAAGATTATATAACCATCAAATCATTGAACCAATTACATAACTGAACGACTATGTTGTTAGACCACCGACTAGGAAATATCGGGTCTTGGCTGAACGTTGATGGTTTTGAAGTTACCGGTTAAGCCGGGTCGGGTTTTCAATTATCCATGGTTTTGAAGAAAGAACAAGTATTTTCTTTTTCAAAAGAATGTTGTGATTCCAAGAACCCCTTTTTTTGAGGGGCCATGCATATAATAAATGAAGTAATAATGTTTGGAAGCATATAGTATGGTTGTCATCCACTTCCTAGTAACAATGAATCTCACAGCCAAAAGCAAGGGGGGCCATGCCTATTTCCCTCACCTTCATGGAATCATTTGCTGAGTCCATTCCTTTTGTTTTTAAGTGACTTCCCAAGCTTTTTAACAAAAGTAAATAAATTTGATGAAATTAATTTTAGGTTTTTCAATCAACAAATTTGTACCAGCAAGTTAGCGATTCATAGGTACCTCTGTTTTTTAAAAAATTACTTTTTAAAATCTCTTGAGTCTGAAAATTAATAGGCTTGTAGACTTAAGACTGTTTCGTTTATTTCTAAGAAAAGGTTTGAAACCTCATACCGTCCTTTAAAATTTTAGGAGGTGCACCATCCACCTCTAATCTTTTAGACGTGAAATCAGAATTGAGACTTCAGACCTCTTAAAAAACAAATAACACCTTAGCAGTTAATTAACCCAGTAATTCTTCCTAACTTTCCTTCTTTCAGTTTTTAAGAATATACATGATACCATTAGATTAGTTTCTAAGAGGATGATCAAGAAAAATAATGGAGGTTCCAACATATGTTAAAGAGAAATGATTCAAATACAGTCGATATGAGGCTACACGAACATAAATTATCACAAAGTGTCGAGAGGTTGATAGATGAATACTGATTGCAAAGGAACTGCAGACCTTATCTCTAATAACGTGTGAAAATTATATATAGAACTCAATTAGATTACTCTATAAAAAAGATGTTAAGACAAGAAAAAAAAACGGTTTCAATATATATTAAAAAAGAAGGGAAAGACTGTTAATTTTACCTCATTCTCATCCACATCTACCATGGACGGAGCTCAAGAGGGGTACAGGGTAGCATGTGCCACTGTATTATTTGTCCGACAAATGGTAAAAAAATTTAATTTTGTAAAGGTACAACCGTATCTTGGAGGTGATACCATATTATTTTTGAAACTTCAAAGGGTGCACGGTGCACCTATAAACCAAAAAATTGTCTAGAAATCAACAAAAAAACTGAAAAATTATCTCAAAATTAACCAAAAAACAGAAAATNAAAAAACTTCAAAATTTTCTCGAAATCAACCAAAAAATTGAAAAAAAATCTTTCAAAATTAATCGAAAACTTAATTATATGATGCCACCGTTAAAAAAAATGTTCAAGCTCGGTCCCTAACATCTACATCAATATCAAATAACTTTTTTTACACTTTTAACACTTGATTTAACCTTATTTTAACATAAGATAAGTCTTGATTTAGCAACATTTAATTTAACAATAACCAACCATAGGCATCCAAAAAGCAGATTCAAACAAAATGGTCCTTCCTATCAAAAGGCAGGCTCCATCTTTTATTATTGTTATTGATCAGCTGGCACCAGCTTCCCCACTCCAGTTGTCATCCCTTCACAAGCTTCATCATCTTTCTTTAAAATTAGCAAACACTCCCTCTCCCTCTCTTACTATATATACATATGCATGTTCCCAAAACCCCATAAACCCATCATCTATCTCTAAAACATTCTTCAACTTATAATCTTACAAATTAAAAAAAAAAAAATGGAAATCTGTAATAAGCCTAGTGCTCTTGTAATGGTACTGTCTTTCTTTATGGTTGCTTCTGCTGGTAACTTTTTACAAGATTTTGATCTCACTTGGGGAGATCATAGGGCCAAGATCTTTAATGGTGGAAAGCTTCTATCACTCTCTTTGGATAAAGTTTCTGGTTCAGGTTTTAAGTCCAAAAAGGAGTATCTTTTTGGGAGGATTGATATGCAGCTGAAGCTTGTTGCAGGAAACTCTGCTGGAACTGTTACAGCATATTATGTAAGCTAGCTAGTCTTACATTATTTATGCTTTAAGGGTTATGTTGTAATTATGGTTCTCATGCAAAAATACCTATTTTCTAGCTTTTAGATCATTGGGGAATTTTTCTGAAAGCAACCTGGGGGTTGGAAAAGGACATGATCACAAGTTTTACAACAACAAATTGAATACTCACACAAACTTAAAACCACCTTGTATAAAGCTTTTAAGTTTATGGGGCTATATATGGGTTTCTATGTCTAAAAGTGTTATAATAAGTTGTTCTTTTTTTATCATTTAACATGTTTTTTAGGACATATTTAAAATTAAATGTTCTATCAATCTTTTTATCCGACACCATTTGAAAGCATGTTGTCTAAAAAGACACTTGTTTCAAATGGTTGGGCCGTTCAACAACTGATTGTAATACTTAAAAAAGTATTACACATAATTGTTTGGTCTCATAATTAAATCCTATAAGCAGTTTATTAAGACATCTAAACATATTTTTGTTCTATAAGGTCAATTTTCACGTAAAGTTCAAATATTGATGTTTATTTGTTTGCAGTTATCGTCGGAAGGACCGACTCATGACGAAATCGATTTCGAGTTCTTAGGGAACACCACCGGTAACCCTTATATCCTCCACACCAATGTGTTCACTCAGGGGAAAGGGAACAGGGAACAACAGTTCTACCTCTGGTTTGATCCAACCAGAAACTTCCACACCTACTCCATAAGTTGGGATTCTCGACAGATAGTGTAAGCAAATATCATATATCTAAACGTCTTAATAGGCCGACTTTATAAGTTTGCAAAACCTTATAAATATACGTACCATGTAAAAGCGTTACAATATACATACCTTACAACAATAAACCACTTGACTCAAATGAAACATTTTCAATTTATATAAACCTAAGTCATATAACACAGTTTATTAAGATATTTAGACATATTTAGCGTTCTATAAAGCTGAATGCGTTATATTGTGTTATAGTGCACGTTTAAATTTTGCAATGATTTCTAATGTCGTGTTTTCTTGTATTTTTTCAGGTTTTTGGTGGATAACACTCCCATAAGAGTATTTGCAAATGCAGAGCGAAAAGGTGTTCCTTTTCCTAAGAACCAACCGATGAGGATATACTCGAGCCTATGGAATGCAGACGATTGGGCCACAAGGGGTGGTTTGGTTAAGACGGATTGGACAAAGGCTCCGTTTACGGCTTACTATCGCAACTTCAACGCACAGAGCTCGACCACTTCTTCGAGGTTCTCGAATGGGGCATGGCAAAACCAGCAGCTGGATGCATACAGTAGAAGAAGACTGAGATGGGTTCAGAAGAATTTCATGATTTATAACTATTGCACTGATTCAAAGCGATTCCCACAAGGTGCACCACCAGAGTGTAGATGATATCCATTAATGTCTAGAAGGTTTAAGGCTGATTGGTGAAGATTATTATTAATTTTATGTTTGGTTTGTAATCATGTTCATGTAATCTAATGTGTTATGTTAATAAAATCATTTTATTTGCTCCCGTTGTTGGTTTTCGCGGTTTATACGTCGTTGAGGATTTTTAGCGTTACCATTATCTTTTTAGTTACGATTTAATTATTTTATCACTTTATTATATCCTCACTTGTTTGATTGGTGGGATTTGAACCGGGTCTCGGGCTTGTGTCGAATTCCGGCCAAAATCATATGAAGAGTAACTTATGTTTTTCGTCTTTGTGGGTTGTTGAAAGTTTTTATTTTTGTCCATGTAGTTTTGAAATTCCGGTTTTGATCCTCATGGTTTGTAGTTCATTACTATTTTTTGTCCTTATGATTTACATTCATGTCTATTTTAGTTCCTTATACTTAATAGTAGTAGTTAGCATCAGGAACGAATAGGGATGAAAATGTAATTCACTCCGGTATGAAGTGTTGATTGGTTTTCAATTCTTTAGAGGATGGTACACAGTTGGAGTATCATCTTGAAGTTTAAATTCGAATTATTGTTTAAAAGTGACGAAAAATTGAAAAAAAGAAAACCTTGATACATGACAATGAAATTAGAGTTCATTTTTTATGGTTTTGATTGGAGTTCAAATCTCATACACCTTTCTTACATTTGATGAACAAAGTTTTAAATTTTTTCTACCAATATATTTAACTAAGCGACTTTTTGGTAACAGTTTAATGAGCTTAATAAAATCTTAAGCTTATTAGTTCAGCTAAATATGGGTGTTTGATCTTGACTTAATTGAATACACCTTCACTTAATCGTTTAGCTTGAGCTTATACAAACAAACATAAAATTTCCACCCATCCCCTTCGAAACTAAAATTCGTTTAGCTCTTTTGAGACCAATACCCTTTCTTCGCTTAACCGTCAAGCCTTTTGATTTTCTAGAAAGATCTAGTGTGTGCATGTTGGCCATGGAAGCTTCATCAGGACAACCACCAAATTTCCTTCTCTACCCTTCTCGTAGATCATAACAAATGCTCCCTATGATCAACAAAGTCGCCCTATTTGTTCGTTTTATGGTTCTTCTTATCTAGACTGTTTTGTTCAGTAATTTTAATTTAGGGTTAATTTCATATATTCCCTTACTAAAACTCAAAATATCATATTTACCCAACTTAATCTACATATATCATATATGTTCTTCTTAACTTATCAAAATATCATATTTACCCAAACAACATTTTTTGTCAATTTTTAATCATTTTAAATTAAATTTAAAATTTTATAATTATAACTTTTAGTGAATGGACATTTTTACCCCTATTTGAATATGTTTTTAATTAAAAAAGTCAAAACAAATGTTTTACCCAAACGTCACTTCGTGTTTCATTCTCCATCGTGAAATTGATTTACCCAAACGACAGTTCCACTTTCATTCGGTTCTGCCTTCAACTAATCGTCGTTGTTATGAGAAACTAAGAGAGGCTGAAAGCTTTTACTGTATAATGATTGAATGAGTGAAAAAGTACAACAGAGAATAAAGAGGAAACCTAAACTATTTATACATAGGTTACAAAGAAGAAAGGGGCCAAGGCCCATGGGCTATATATACATCTAACAACCCCCCTCAAACTTAATCAGGGGAAGAACGACACAGATGGTTGAAGATGTCAGCCGATTGATGTCAGCCCATGAGCTTTGGCCCATGAGCTTTGGTGAAGATGTCAGCCGGTTGATCAAGCGTAGAGATTGGTTGAAGTAGAATAGTGTTACGCACAACNGAAAGACGTCATTGTGAGCAATCTGGATGGTACTATTATTGTCACACCATAGAGGAGTTGGTGACTGTTGAGGCGCACCCATGTCAGACAGTAACCAACGGAGCCAAATAAGTTCTTGAGAAGTGTCTGCTAGAGCTCGGTACTTAGCTTCAGTACTAGACCGAGCAGTGAGGGATTGCTTCTTGCTGCGCCATGAAATGAGAGAA